>QAOA01003192.1:81398-174099 GCA_003255065.1 Cercis canadensis | reverse complement strand
AAAAAAAAAAAATGGCTAAAACACCCAAGGAATCACAAGAGCACTGATTATGGATAAATTCAAACAATTTATGCATATTGACTTGGGCTTCAATTCATTCTTACTTTTCCCAGAACAACTTATTCTTTTTCTCTTTTTTTTTTTTCTCACTTAACCAATCAGCCACAACTTGATGCAACTTTGTAAGAATTCACTCCTTTTTTTATGATTTAATGCAATGCTCTTCAAACCCTAAGGGTTGGGTAAGAACATGGTTTTACACAAGGGCTTGTAATGAGCTACACATGAAGGAAATGTTAATTAGGCTCAAAAAGGAGTTAATCAATGGATAACATCAATGTTAGCTATTTGGTCAAGTAGTTTCTCAAAGAAAAGAATGCCTTAATCACTTTTATGCATGCATGTGCAATTGTAGCCTCAACTAAGAATCAGAACAAGTTCTAGAGTGACAACTTTGATAGGTGAATACACAAAAAAAAAAAACATGATCAATGATATGGCTCAACTCCTCATGGTTATAAGACTACCAAAATCAATTCATCCAAATCAAATTTGCTGCCATACCACTTAAATTCAAGAAGCAATATCATTAGCCAATCATGTTATAGCAACTTAGAACCCAAATTGCTTCAAACTAAACTCTTTTCACATTTCTTCATTTTAATTGGAAAGAACCAAAAAAGAGAAAACAACATTAAGAACACAGAAAACGTAAAACAGAAAACATCACTAATTAATCCCTCCCCCACACTTAAATTTTGCATTGTCCTCAATGCAAAGCACATAGTAGACAGTAAATGTAGGACAATGAAAATAAAAGAGAAAAGGGAAAAATATAGCTTGTAGATTTAGGTCTCGTAGATGGCATCATACAAATGCACCATCTCTACAATTTTCTCTCAAAACCCTCATAAAAAGGCTTAAGCCGATGTCCGTTCACTGGAAAGGTCTTGTTGGTTGCCTCATTCTTTATCTCAACTGCACCATGAGTAACCACAAAAGGACCTATCCATCTAGAATGTAACTTACCGGGCATTAGTTTGAGACAGGAGTTGTAGAGCAACACTTTCTGACCAATGTGAACTCTTTCATCACCATCATCTTATCATGCACAACCTTGGTTTTCTCTTTATAGATCTGGGAGTTCTCATAAACTTCCAACCGGATGTCTTCAACTTCTTGAAGTTGGAGCTTCCTATGGGACCCGGCTTGGGAGAAGTCAAGATTGCATTGCTTCACTACCCAATATGCCTTATGCTCTATCTTCACTGGAAGGTGACACGCCTTGCCAAAGACAAGCGTATAAGGTGACATACCTATAGGGGTCTTGTAGGCAATCCTATAAGCCCACAATGCATCATCTAGACGCATGCTCCAATCTTGTATGTTCGGTTGGACGGTTTTCTCTAGAATCTGCTTTATCTCCCTATTTGACACATCGGCTTGCCCATTGGTTTGTGGATGATAAGGAGTCGACACCTTATGCAATACACCATATTTTCTCAACAGAGCCTCCATATGCCTATTGCAGAAGTGAGAGCCTTGGTCATTGATGATTGCTCTTGGAATGCCAAACCTACAGAAGATGTGAGTCCTGACAAAATCTAAGACAACACGAGAATCATTAGTCCAGGTGGCCTTGGCCTCTACCCATTTAGAAACATAATCTGCAGCTAAAAGAATGTACACAAAACTAAAAGAACTAGGAAAAGGACCCATGAAATCAATACCACAAACATCAAATATCTCACAAAACAGTAAAGGTTGTTGAGGCATCTCATTCCTATGGGAAATATTACCTGTCTGTTGGTATTGTGCACAATGCTTACAAAAACTATATGCATCATGAAAGAAGGTATGTCAATATAATCCAGAGTCTAAAACTTTTCTAGAAGTGCGTTAAGGACCAAAATGACCGTCACATGCAGAAATATGGAAAAATTGCAAGATAGACTCAAACTAATGTTCAATCACACAACGCCTAATGACTTGATCATAACACAATCTCCACAGATAAGGATCATCCCACACATAATGCTTAATTACACTTTTAAGCTTGTCTACTTGATGCTTCTTAAAATAGACAGGTAACTCAAATGCAATTAAGTAATTCACCATATCAGCATACCAAGGATCCTTACCTTGCTGTTGATAAAGCTACTCATCTGGGAAAGTGTCTTTGATGGGAAGGTGGTCCATGGTTAGTGGAATTGGCCTAAATGATCCGCTACCAAGTTCTCTGCTTCACTCTTATCTCTAATCTCAAGGTCAAATTCTTGCAAGAGCAGCATCCACCTAATGAGCCTAGGCTTCACATCTAGCTTTTTGAGCAAGTACTTTAAAGTTGCATGGTCAGAGAAGGCAATCACTTTAGAACCAAGTAAATGAGCACGAAATTTATCTAAAGCAAAAACAATATCCAGAAGCTCTTTCTCAATGGTGGTGTAATTTGCTTGGGCAGCATCCAAAGTGCAAGAGGCATAGGAGATCATGTGCGACAGCTTGTCCACTTTCTGTGGAAGGACAGTGCCTACGATAAAATTTGAAGCATCACACATCAGCTCAAAAGGAAACTCCCAATTAGGTGGCTGGATAATGGGAAGGGAGGTAAGACTCTGCTTCAACTTATCAAAGGCTGCTCTGCACTGCTTATCAAAATCGAACTCTACTTCCTTTTGGAGAAGTCTAGACAATGGGAGAGCAATCTTTTTGAAATCCTTGATGAATCGCCTATAGAACCCTACATGACCAAGAAAAGAACTCACTTCCCGCACACAGGTGGGGTAGGATAAAGAGGCAATAACATCAATCTTAGCCTTATCTACTTCAATTCATTTGCTAGAAACTACATGCCCTAAAACTATGCCTTGTTCTACCATGAAATGACATTTTTCAAAATTAAGAACAAGGTTAGCCTCAATGCACCTATCAAGCACTTTAGCAAGGCTGTCCAAACATTCATCAAAGGAAAAGCCATAAACAGTAAATTCATCCATAAATACCTCCATCCAGTGTTCTAAAAAATCAGAAAAAATACTTATCATACACTGTTGGAATCTACCTAGGGTATTACAAAGGCCAAAGGGCATCTTCCTATATGCAAATGTGTCAAATGGACAAGTGAAATTAGTCTTCTCCTGATCCTCTAGGGCTATGTGAATCTAAAAGTAGCCTGAGAAACCATCAAGGAAGTAATAATGGCACTTCCCTGCCAACCTCTCGAGCATTTGATCAATGAATGGTAGAGAGAAGTGATCCTTCCTTGTTTTTTGGTTGAGTCTTCTATAATCAATATAGACTCGCCAATTGTTTTGCACTCAGGTGGGAATCAACTCATTCTTCTCATTGGCTACTACAGTTATGACAGTCTTCTTGGGAACCACTTGCAGTGGACTCACTCATTTACTGTCTGAAATGGGGTAAATAATGCTAGCTGATAACAACTTGCTCACTTCTTTATTTACCACATCCAAAATCAAAGGGTTAAGTCTCCTTTGGGGCTACCTCATTGTTTTAGCTTCTTCGTCCAATAAAATTTGATGCATGCAGGTGGAGGGGCTAATACTAGGAATCTCTACAAGTGTCCAACCTATTGCTTTCATACGCTGCTTCAAAATCTGCACCAACTTCTCTTCCTGTTCAAGTTACGGATGCTTGGCTATGATTACTGGCAGCTTATCGTCCTCTTATAGAAAGACATATTTGAGGTGGTCGGGTAACGGTTTCAGCTCTAGTATAGGTGGCTGCTGCAAATAAGGGACTAATTTGGTTAGAGAAATCAAATCCGCTATTTTAATCTCAGGAACACCTGCAATCTCTACACTATGCTCCAAAATAGTCTCATCATATCTTAACAATTCAGAAAATGAGGATTCAGAAAATTCAAAAATTTTAGAGTACTTAGAGTGTGGAACAATTGCAGTATTTCCCATGTATTCAGAAATTTCAGAACATGCAACACAAATTCCATTGCAATCATCACATCCAGAACACTCTAAAGTATCTAGAAGTCCTACTATGTCAGGAAATTTGGTTACCAGATCAACATGCACATCATCAACTAGCAAGTCTATTATATCTAATTGGAAAACTGAATGCTCTTCCAAAGGATGTTTCATGGCATCAAACAAGTTAAAACAAATCACAACATCACCAAATTCCATGGAAAGGGTCCTAGTATGCCATCAATTATTGTTTTAGCAGTTTTTAGGAATTGTCTACCTAAAATCAATGGGGCATGTCCAGATGTAAACTCATCTTCCATATTTAATACATAAAAATCTGCTGGAAAAATTAAATCATTTATCCTAACCAGGACATCCTCGAGAAGTCCTGCAAGATATGTTGTACTTCTGTTTGCAAGCTAAATGACCCACTCCAATAGGTTTTAAGTCTCCAATATGCAAGGATGAATAAATTGACTTAGGCATCACATTAATTGAAGCACCCAAATCTAGCATGGCATTTGTGAACTACCTATCTCCAATGGTGCAAGGAATGGTGAACGTCTCAGGATCCTTGCACTTAGATGGCATGTTAGGTTGGATTATAGCTGACACATTTCTTCCCATGCTCACTTTCTCATTATCCTTCAACCTCCTCTTGTGGGTACACAATTCCTTTAGAAACTTGGCATACTTGGGAATTTGTTTGATTGCTTTTAGGAGGGATATATTGACTTCCATCTTCCTAAAAGTTTCCATAATCCCTCTGTCCAACTCAGCCTCAACAATCTTCTTGGATTGTGTAACTCTATTGGGAAAAGGAAGAGGAATGCTAGGGGTAGAGTTCTCTGCTTGGTTCTGAAGGGAGGACTGCTATTGTGTTGGGACAGATTTATAGGATGTGGACCGCAGGGTTATGGCACTCACATTGCCCCTCGAATTGGTAACTGTTTGGGAGGGAAAATTACCAGAACCTTGAGACTTCAACTCATTGATGGTAGTTGCAAGTTGGCCTATCTGAGTCTCCAAGCTTTGAATGCTAGTCTTAGTCCTTTGTTGGAACTGTATGTTATTGGCTGCTAATTGTTTAACCAGATCTTCCAAGCTCGGTTCTGGCTTGTTGGTGTGTTGCGTATGCTGCTTTATTGGTTGTTGGAACTGTTGGTTGCTTGGGCTTGCATTGTATCTAGGCTGCTGCTGCTGGTAGGCTTGGCCATAATTTCCACCATACCTCAAATTAGGGTGATCTCTCCAACCAGGGTTGTATATGGGAGAGTAGGAGTCATATATGCGTTGTTGCTGTAAGGTCTACCAGGTAAAATGTTAGGTGCTACCTCATTATTATCTTGGAAAGTAGGGCATTGATCCATTGGATGGCTTACTAGGGAACAAATGTCACATAATTTTGCAAGAGCTTGAACTTGTGTCTGTCCCATTGCCAACTGTCAAACCAAGGAGGTCAGTTCCTCCAACCTATTCTCCACTCTTTGTTGGTCTACCATTTGCACCTTGTTCACTCCCCTGGCTAAGGTAATCATCCGTGTGTCAAACTGTTGTGCATTTGCTGCCATGTTTGCTATTAACTCCCTTGCAGCCGCATGAGTCTTATCTACCAAGGCACCTCCAGAAGTAGTATCCACCATGCTCTAATCCATAGGAAGAAGTCCTTCATAGAAATACTAGATGAGCAACTGTTCATTGATTTGGTGATTGATGAGCTGTCGAGGCTCCTCAAATTAGTGAAAGTTTAAGGTCGGTTTACCTAAGCTACTTGTAGCATAAGGCAACCCTAAGTCGAACCAAAGGATTATTCTAAGTAGTGAATCATAGTAAGAAACATATAAACAAGGGGGTTTGCTTTGTACAAGTGATTAACAAAAATTAATTGTAAGTGGTAAACTATAGGGAAAACAATCAATCCAAGTCCAACTGATTCTGATTTTAATCCATCCTTGATTTCCAATGATTCATTCAATTATTAACCTAGTTCTTGACCTTAGAAAACATCAAGAAGCCTCTCAGTCCTCTATGGATATCCACAGGTTAAGCAACTAGAATTCGGATTAACTAAAACTAAATGAATTAAGCACTCATTCAAATCCAGTTTTACCTAAGTCTATGATCCAGCCAAGGTAATTAATCCATCCAAAAGCTTAGAAACATTAATTAACCTTTAAGTTCCTCTTTTATCACATGCAATTAAGAAATCAACACATGAAGATCCAAATTCGAATTTAAGCAATTCAAACAGAATAGTTCAAAGGAAGCAAAGAAGTAGATTAATCAATGAATGAATAGCAATCAAAGCATAATCTCAGAATCAATAATCAGAAAAGCCAAAACCTAGATTGATTTGATAATTTAGCCCTCCATGAACAAGAGAAGCCAAGTTCTTACAAAATATCTAGAGAGAAAACTCAAAGACTAAGAAAACTTGAAAAGCTGTCTAAAATATCCTAATGCCTTCTTCTGAATTTCGGCTGCCTCTTTCTGAACATATAGACCTCCAAAAATACATGCACACCCAAACTTCCCTTAGGGCACACTTATTCCCATGTACCTTAGCTTTCATTGGGCTTTGGTTTGGGCTCATTTGGACTTGTCATGAAGAAGTTAGGCCCATTTAAGTGCCAACAGGTTTCTGGAACCATCAGTCAACTTCGACAGGAAATAAGACCATCTCAAATATACAATCTAGTGAACTGGTCTTCATAACAATTGAAGTTATATCTGTTAGCTTTCCAATGGGACCAGTTTCAAGTCCATAAGACACCTAAATCTCAAGTTATGGTCCAAACACTGCATGTGGGTCAGGATCATGCGACAGCATCTCTTCTCTGGATTCCAGGCTGCATATGACCTTTTGGACTTCCTAATTGGCTTTGGAGCCCTGCATGAAAGTTGTAGATAATTCTCTCAGCTCTCCTACAAGGTATCACTCGAAATTTTTAGACATACATAACTAAAGATATGTATGAAACACAGAGACAGCATAAAATGCCAGTATTGCTGAAAAATGCAATTAGGCTCAATTGGATCCAAACTCATGAAATGAGGCACAAGTCTACTCAATTCAGCCCAAAAGAGGTTTAAAAGACTAAATATGAGGGATAACTACTGTATAAAAAGTGTGTTCATCAAATTCCCAACACTTAGCTTTTGCACGTCTTGGGCAAACTAGAATTCCAAAACTCAGAATCAAGGAAAAACAACCAATGATATTCAAGAATTGCATAAGTTCAAAAACAAGAAGAGCACTCAAAAATTCAAGGAACTCACAGCATTCATGAAATAAAATTCTTCACATTCAAAATCAACAATTAAGGTAACTTCAATTGAAAAACATGAGTCAAGAATGATAGATTCTCACAAGATATACTCTTAATCTCTCAAGTGTTTAGTGTTTAGAAAGTAAGTATTTCACTCAATGAAACTCATGAAGAAATACACTACCATAGGCTTGCTTATCTTCTACTTTTCCACTACTCAAACAAATGCATACACAAATCAAGAGGACTTTATTCAAGGTTGTAATAGGGCCAAGGTAAAGGGTAGGAATAATATGGATATGACAAGTTAAGTACCCTAAGAGAATAAAAGAGCATTGGGGAGGAATTCAATTAACAAGCATGTAACTTTTCCGAATTTCCAAACATGTAAAGCATACTCTCTTTTCTTTTCACATATTCCTTTCTTTTCCTTTTTTTTTTTTATTGAACCAATTGGCTCTTTTTCTTTCTTTCTTTCATTCACATCTCACTTTGCACATTGCACTATAAATTTCACAACCTTCACACTTGCATTATTAATTACCCACAAGCATAAGATCTCCTCCAAGATAATGAACCAATGCTCTCCCATTCCCTAAGGTAAGGTAACAATATGGTTTTTCACATAAGCACATAATGAGCTAAGACCAAAGATAGGCAAATAGGCTCAAAGGGGTAATCAAAGGAAATTAATACAAGGTTGGCTATTTGGCAAAGTAGCTAAATCAAGAAAGAATGCCTCAATCATGTTCATGTATGCAAGTGAAAATGCAGCTTTAAAAAGAATCAAAACAAGTTCTAGAGTGATCAAAATCCATGAGTGAAAATCACACTAGAAAGAAAAGAATGACACAAATGCTAAATTCATCCATTAAAAGGCTCAAAATCTCACAAGGCATGCATCTATCAAACTTTAATCACTAATCCAACATCCAAAACCAAGCATGTAAAATTAAGGAAGGAAAACAAAATATTCAATCATGCTATGAACCTTGAATGCAATTGCTTCAACTTACAACTTCATAAATTTCACATCCTAAAACATCATTGGAAGGTAAATAAAACAGAAAAATGACAATAAAAACAGAAAAAAAAAAAAAAAAAAAAAAAAAAAAAAAAAAAAAAAAAAAAAAAAAAACAAACAAACAAACAGAAAACAGCAAAATGACACAAAACAGAAACAGAAAATTAACAGCAATAGTAAAGTAAACAGAAAATTAATCAACTAAACAGTAAAACAATAAAACAACTAAACTACATAGAAATCTCTCCCCCACACTTAAATTTTACATTGTCCTCAATGTAAAAACTTCATAAAGTAGCAACATATGACAATTAATATCAAGCAGATAAGGACAAGTAAAATAAAAGAGAGAAGAAATATCCTGATCAGGTGAGGTAGATTGCATCGTGCAAGTGGACCTCCTCCACTATATCCTCTGTAGCTCTCTCATAGAATGGCTTGAGGCGATGCCCATTCACCTTGAAAGCCTTGCTAGTGGACTCACTCGCTATCTCGACGGCACCATAAGGAAAGACCTTGGTGACAACAAACGGACCAAGCCACCGAGAGCAGAGCTTGCCGGGCATGAGCTTTAGGCGGGAGTTATACAGGAGAACTTTCTGGCCAACATAGAACTCCTTCCTCAGCACCATGTTATCATGAAACCGCTTGGTCTTTTCCTTGTAAAGGCGGGAGCTCTCATAAGCATCCAAACGAAGCTCCTCAAGCTCTTGGAGGTGAAGCTTTCTCTGGGATCCAGCTTGGCTCAAATCAAGGTTGCACTGCTTGACCGCCCAATAAGCCTTGTGCTCAAGCTCCACTAGAAGGTGGCATGCTTTGCCAAAAACTATCCTGTAGGGAGACATCCCAATAGGTGTCTTGAAAGCAGTCCGGTATGCCCACAAAGCATCCTCAAGTCGCAAACTCCAATCCTTCCTATTAGGTTGGACAATCTTCTCCAAGATACGCTTGATCTCCTTGTTGGAGACTTCAGCTTGCCCATTGGTCTGAGGGTGGTAAGGGGTAGACACCTTATGCATGACTCCATATTTCTTCATTAAAGTCGCCATGCTTCGGTTGCAGAAATGTGAACCCTGATCACTGATGATGGCCCTGGGAATGCCAAATCTGCAGAAAATGTTTGATCTAACAAAATCCACAACAACTTTAGAATCATCAGTACGAGTGGCTTTCGCCTCCACCCACTTAGACACATAATCAACAGCAAGTAAGATGTAAACAAAACCGAAAGAAATAGGAAAAGGCCCCATAAAGTCAATACCCCAGACATCAAAAATCTCACAAAATAGCAAAGGCTGCTGGGGCATCTCATGCCTATTGGAAATATTCCCGATTCTCTGACATTGTTCACAAGATTTACAAAATATGTGTGCATTCCTAAATAAAGTGACCCGATACAATCCAGAGTCTAAGACTTTCCTAGCCATACGTTAAGGACCAAAATGTCCACCACATGCAAAGGTATGGCAAAAGCTAAGAACAGACTGAAACTCATTATCAGGCACACATCGCCTAATTATTTGATCACTACAAAATTTCCAGAGATAGGGATCATCCCACACATAATATTTCGCCTCACTCTTTAACTTGTCTATTTGTGCACGTGTGAGGTCTAAGGGCAAAGCATGGGCAGCTAGATAATTCACAAGATCTGCATACCATGGAAACTCACCATGCAGCCCTAACAGTTGTTCGTCAGGAAAGGAATCCTGAATGGGCAGTGAATCAAGATCTCGCTCAATGCGGCTCAGGTGGTCAGCAACTAGGTTCTCTGCTCCACTTTTGTCTCGGATCTCCACATCAAACTCTTGGAGCAGCAACATCCACCTAATCAGTCGTGGCTTGGCATCTGGTTTCTTCAAAAGATACTTTAGAGCTGTATGATCTGAAAATACCACAACCTTAGAATCTATCAAATAAGACCTGAACTTATCTAATGCAAAAACAATAGATAAAAGTTCTTTTTCAGTGGTTGTGTAGTTTGCTTGAGCAGCATCTAGAGTTCTTGAAGCATAATAAACCACATGAGAAACTTTGGCCACTCTCTGCTCCAAAACAGCTCCCAAGGCATAGTTTGAAGCGTTGCACATCAGCTCGAACGGGAGTGTCCAATCAGGTGGCTGAATGACAGGGGTACTGGTGAGAGCTAGCTTCAGGCGGTTGAAAGTTTCCTTGCACTTCTGATCAAACAGAAACTCCACATCTTTCTGCAAAAGGGTGGACAGTAGGATAGCTATCTTGCTGAAGTCTCTGATAAAGCGCCGGTAGAAACCTGCATGTCCAAGAAATGACCGAACTTCCCGCACGCATGTGGGGTAAGGTAAAGCAGTAATGACATCAATTTTAGCAGGATCTACCTCAACTCCCTTCCTAGACACTACATGGCCTAAAACTATACCTTGCTCTACCATGAAATGGCATTTTTCAAAATTTAAAACAAGGTTAGTTTCAATACAATGATGCAGCACTCTAGCCAGGCTATTCAGATAGGCATCAAAAGAAGAACCATAGACAGTAAAATCATCCATAAACACCTTCATACACTTCTCTAAAAAGGCAGATAATATACTTGCCATGCACCACTGGAAGGTACCAGGGGCATGGCAAAGGCCGAAAGGCATCCGCCGGTAAGCAAACGTGTCGAAGGGACATGTAAAAGTGGTCTTCTCTTGATCCTCCGGTGCAATATGAATCTAGAAGTAACCAGTGTAGCCATCTAGGACGTAGTAATGCGATTTCCCAGCTAACTGCTCTAGCATTTGATCGATGAAGGGCAGGGGGTAATGATCCTTCCTGGTGGCTTGATTTAGCCTCTTGTAATCGATGCAGACCCGCCAGCTGTTCTGCACTCGGGTAGGTAGCAGCTCGTTGTTCTGGTTGGCCACTATTGTAACCCCGGATTTCTTCGGGACGACCTGCACTGGGCTCCCCCAAGTGCTGTCAGATATAGGATAAATGATGCCAGCTTGCAGAAGCTTGGTCACCTCCTTCTTTACCACATCCAGAATGAGAGGGTTTAATCGCCTCTGGAGTTGCCTCACTGGTTTAGCGCCATCTTCAAGTAATATGCGATACATGCCTGTAGATGGACTAATGCCAGGAATATCTGCTAATGTCCAGCCAATGGCTTGCTTGTGCTCTCGCAGAATCAGTAGCAATCTTTCCTCTTGCTCAGGAAATAAATTGTTAGCCACAATTACAAGAAGCTGCTTTGCAAATGCCAAATACACATACTTCAGATGCTTAGGCAAAGGCTTCAGCTCTAGCTTGGGTGGCTGCACTGCAGAGGGCAGTAATCTAGGTGGCTGAATGTCAATCTTTGTAGACTGAATCTCCTCATGAACAGCAGCTACTGCCAGCTCTGAGGAACCAGAGCCATCATCACGCAAGAAGGTGGAGATTTTAGCACAAATAGCACAGACAGAATCACCGCCACAATTAGTACAAGATTGGCACTTAATAGAATCATCAAAACCAGCCAAATCAGGTAAATCAGCACACAAATGACGGTAGACATCCTCAACCAAATCATCAATCACATCAATGTGAAAAATAGAATGCTCATCCATAGGATGCTTCATAGCATCAAAAATATTGAACTGCACAACAGATTCTCCAAACTCCATGGATAGAGTTCCCGCATACACATCAATCTTGGTCCGTACGGTCTTGAGGAATGGTCTGCCCAGAATGAGTTGAGCCTTGCTAGATTGTGATTGTCCCTCCATCTCCAAAATGTAGAATTCAGTAGAGAATATCAGCTCATCAACTCTGACCAACACATCTTCAATCAATCCAGCTGGATATGCACTGCTCCTATTTGCTAACTGAATCACAACTCCTGTGGCACTCAAGGGTCCAAGCCCGAGGGAACTAAAAACAGACATAGGCATGACATTTATAGAAGCACCTAGATCTAGCATGGCATGCTCAAACTTGGAATTGCCTATAACACATGGAATTGTGAAAAATCCTGGATCCTTGCATTTCTGGGGCAGAGCCTGAATAAGGGCTGAAACGTTCTGACTCATGCTAATCCGCTCATTGCCCTTCAGCCGCTTCCTCTAGGTGCATAATTCCTTGAGAAATTTGGCATATTTAGGAATCTGCTTGATAGCATCCAGCAATGGAATGTTAACTTCCACTTTCCTAAAAGTCTCCAGAAGCTCTTTATCCTTCTCAGCCTCATCTGCCTTCTTGGACATAGTAGCTCTCTTTGGAAAGGGAAGGGCTACTGCAGGCATCTTGCTCTCAGGTGCAAGGGTGATTGGCTCAGAAACTGCTTTCTCTGCCGGTTGGGACTCACTTGCAAGTTGAGGCTCGGCTGAGACTTGCAAGGATTTTCCAGACCTCAGTGTGATAGCACTCACATTACTCCCATTTGGATTGGGAATTGTATGTGAAGGAAGTTTGCCAGAACCCTTGGACTGCAACTGACTCACTGATGATGCCAATTGCCCAATCTGAGTTTCCAGATTCTGCATGGTGGACTCTGCCCTCTGCTGGAACTGGAGGTTGCTTGTGGCCATCTGATTCACCAAATCTTCCAATGAAGGCTTAGGTTTGGATGTTGACGGGTCGGCTGGCTGTATAGGCTGCTGCTGGAATGGTGACCTAGTTTGCTGAAACTGGCTCTGCCTAGCTGGTTGAAATTGGTTCTGTTGTTGGAATGGCTACCTATACTGTTGTTACTGCTGTTGTTGGGAGGACTACTGTTGTGGGGCTGCAGCATTGCCATATCTAAAATTTGGATGATCTCTCTAACCAAGGTTATAAGTGTTGGAGTATGGATCATATCTAGGCTGCTGTTGTGGTTGGTATTGGGGGTGACCAGGAAAAACACCTTTGTGCGTACTCATATTGCTTGCTTGGGTTCTATGTTGGTTGCTTATGATGTGCCTTTGTTGTGACTATTTGATGTGCTACCATTGTCTTGTTTGCTCATATAACTTTTGTGCATTCATTCATAAATGTTGCTTATCGCTTCCTCTTGACTCGAATGTTTAAACTAACGGTTGGTTGACTTGCTTGCAAGCAAGTGCACATGGTCTAATTAGGTGAACTTCGCAGCCCGTGACACTCCGTCACTATAGCTTGCCTGGCCACCAAAGTGTCATCAGAACGCCCCCTAGGCAGGAAAGGGCTTATGCCTGCCCTTCCATCTGCAAGTTTCCACCTTATGGAGGAGGCTCTGTTACTTGGGATCAAGACCTTGACAGTTGACACCCCTTGATCACCATCTTGAGGTCTTAGACCACACCCCCGAAGCCTTGAGACTTCAAACATCGAGGCTATAAACCTCTCTCATTTCAAGGAACTAAGTTGTAATGATTGGATTGGTGGGAAAGCTCATAAGAGGAGGCTTCAAGTACCTCCCTAGAGCCTCTTAGGTAAGCATGGTAAGAGAACTCAAGCCCTCCCCTGGAGATGGAATATGTACAGCCTATCGTGAGGACTGTTCACAATGGGTCCCTCCTAAGCCTCTTATGTCCAATGAGTCACAGCTGGAATCCACTAACCAAGCCTTATCCCATTCAACCCCGCTATCCTTAAGCCTACCCTTGACGTAGCCCAATTACCTTTGACTTTTCCTTAATATATATGACATTGTCCAACATCCTTTAAGCCTTCCCCGTACCCCAGAACATAAGATTACCACTTTTAGCTAAGCAAATCACGCTCAATCTTGACCCAACAATAGGCCTGTGCCGAGCTAAGCACCTGGCATGGCTCAAACCTATTAGTTGCGTGTTGGGTTGATGCCCTGCCATAAAGCAAGCTCTTAGCACTCAATCTAGTGTGCAGCTAAGACTGCAAAACAACTAGAGGCCTGTCTCCCATTAATTATTTAGTAAACTTCTCCAACTTCAGCAAAGTGACCAATGGTCATTTGCCTCCTTCCCCAATAAATACCCAAACATTCATCATCTACTTCAAGTTCAGAACTCTTCAAGTAGCCATCATAATGCCCAAAATTCTCTAGAACACCAAGGCCACTTAGAATCTCCAACAACTTCTTCATTTGCCATATTCTCAAACTCTTAGAGAATGTTCATTCATTGAACATTCTCCAAGGTTTACCAACACTAACCTATCATTTACTTCTCCAATCATATTCATATTTACTCACTATCATTTCTATAACTTCACTCAAAACACCCTTAAAGCACCTCCAACAACCTCAAACCCCCATTGGAACACCTTCGAACATTATCATACTTGCCTAACCTATGCTTGCCAGTGCTCCCTTAGTTGTGCCAGTGCAACTATAGATTCCTCCATAAGGCCTTATGAAATCTCGCTGGACGCAAAGGCTCAAGCCTCCTTCTATGGATCCAAGTTTGAGTTCTCTTAGCTGTCCTACTGGCACCCTAAGATGCCTTGGTTGTTCAACCATTAGTCCCACCAAAGCCTCATTTCCCATTTGCTGTATTGTTGCCACATCAACATATTTTGGAGAACTACAACTGGACCACAATCACAAATTTTAGAAAAATAGGAACAAATCAATGAATTTTAAAATAGCTAGACTAATTCATAAAAATTGTTAAAATAATAGGACCAAAATTGCAATTACGCCTTAATATTTCTTGAGGTTACCAAATCATACCATAAGTAAGAACTTGGTGACTTATGAAACTACTTATCCGAAGGTTATGGGGACAGAAAAATCGAGAAGGTTCATTGAGAAATTGAACAAGGATATGCTCAAGACCAACTTTGTCTCTCTATTTGGAATGGGAGAAAACACGAACAAGGATTTGAAGCTAATTTTGGCATGCATCATGGACACATAACTTTTTTTGGTACAATAGAGCTTAGAGTAAAAGGAGATTATCCCATTCCAAGGTCAAGGTATGCCACAAGCCTCAACAAGGGCTTATAGTGATACTTACAAATTGCCTACCAAAGGGGAACTACTCATAGTGGAAATTGCCTACCAAAGAATGACTGATCGCAGTGAGATTTGAACGTAGGCTTAATAAACGAAGTAATTCGATATTTACCAGTTGAACCAATCATCATTGGATATGGATACATAACTAGTAATATATAAGAAGTTCCCACGCTAATTACAATACATACTTACATTATGCCTATTTGGCAATACTCTTTTTTAGGTTTTATGACTAATATTCTGTGCAAATGCTAACAACGCAAGGTATGTGCAAATTAAAGAAAAACTACATGGGAGTTCAGTTATTGGGATTGAACAGTTTTGAATAGCTCTTGCCACTTCTCAGCATCACTTCCAGGACCTGCCCCCTGTATTACATGAATTTTAGCATAAATAATTTATAGGAAATAAATAATATAGGCAAACAGGAACCTTCTTCATTTTATAAGAGATGCTTTTTAATCAGACATAAATGGAAACATAGAGAACGATGTTAAAAGCAGAGATTTGACTGACAAAAAATTAAGAATTGCATACTATTGGATCTAGTGACAATTCTTATAGTGGTAAAATGCATCATTTAGATTGAGTACTTTACAAGATTGTATTGTGCTCTCAATTTTATTTTATTTTATTTTTTGTCACCAAATGGCCAAAGCTACCATTTCGCAGCTAAGGAGGTTTGAACCTAGGATAGGAGGTGAAAGACAGCCTTAAGGCTGGAGGCGGCTCCACTGAGCCAAGACCTGTCCTACATTGTGCTCTCAATTCGTTACTTATTTTTTTTCAGATTCACATTTCATATTCTTTTCCTTTTAAATTACAGCTTCGTACCTCAAAATTCTCAGCAGAAGAACAAGGGTGAGAAGCATTAACTAAATGCACAGCCAATGTAAACCAAACCAGAAACATAAGTTGTCAAAAAAAAAAAGAGTAAAATACGTTTTTGGTCCTTGAATTATTTTTTAAATGTGAGTTTAGTCCCTGATTTATTTTTAATATAACTTTAGTTCTCGAATAATCACTACGCCTGTCAAATCAGTCCCCCATAAGCACCAAAAGTGATAACTAAAGGACTAATTTGGTCGGCGGAGTAACTGTTCGAGGACTAAAGTGGCACAAAAAATAAATCAGAGACTAAAATGACATTAGGGACAACTCAACAGGATGATTTGATGTTCTTTTATACTAAAGACTGATATAGTCAAACTCATAACATGTATATGCTCGTTCTTTCATATTGATCATAGACTACTTGGCAAATATTACTCAGTTAATAATCAATCCCAGACAGGAAAAATGTGAGGAAGGGGCAAAATATAATTAAAAGAAAAGGAAATGAAAAAGAAGAAAGATATATAAAGTTAGAAAAGAAGCATAGCAAAAAGTAGATTATCATTCTGAGATTCAGTGAAAGAGCCTTATTCAACTGCATAGTCAATCACCGTCATTAGGACCCATCTAATTAAAAACAACAGGCTTTTTTCAGCAGCTTCCATCAAATAAAAGCTTAAATGTAGTCATTAAACACTAACCAAGCCTCAACAAGGTTGAGTGTTGTACAAATAAAAATGGGTAGAGTGGATTCATTAGAAATAACAACAAAAAGAAAGAACCAATATTGGTTATATTATTATCTAAGAAGAAAATATTACAAGTGTTAAAAGACATAAATATTTTGTCAAATGAGACATAATAATGATCAGTCTGTATACTTAGAGCATAAATATATTTGTAGGAGAAACAATGCTCTACTTTTAGATTAAAATGTTCAGCAATAAAGTGTTGGTAGTCTAAGTGAAGCCAAGATAAAATATTTGTGCATTAAGCATTGTACATAAAACTAAGAATTGTACAAAAAATTTCTTATTAAATGACTTCGCATATCATGTGGGAAATCTAAGGAACATTCCTTATGATGCATTGCATGATTTTAAGTGAAGATATTGTATAATAACTTATAACTACCAAATGTAAGAAGATATTTCAAAAAAAAATTGGAGATTTATGTCATGCCATTTGTGATCACGTACACATCACATCCATAATGACATTATTATAGACTACAATTTCCATTAAAAGTTTACCTCAACAGAGTTAATTTCATATACTTTGCCTTCAGTGAATTCTATATCGAGTGCTTGTATGCAAGCTTCAGCAACGACAATTCTGCTGGCTTCTCCAACAAGTTTATCTCCTGAAAGCCCATTGCCAAATTCTTTATATAAAATATAAGGGAAACAAACAAACAAAAAAACCCACAAACCAAAGTATAAAACAATTCTATAGAATTATCTACTACAATGACCTCTTCTCCCCATAATTAACATGAATTTCCACTTGAATACTTATTTAGAAACTGCACTTAATTGCCCTTATAATTGGGTGCACCCAAAATGCTGAGTAAGACAATTTTATAACGATTTTGATGATTCATACCCAGTTTAAACCACTCTAACCAGTACAAACTGATTTGTTTTAAATGCATCCAGATTTAAATGTGTCACCTAGATATGACTGGAAACGAAATAGGTTAGAACAGAATCAAAAGATTTCTCAGTGAACAGAACCGAATTCTTATGAGCAAGTCAGACCAAATTCAGATGATACATAAATAAGTTGAACTGATTTGTCAAGAACATTTTTAGAAAAGTCAAAGATAAGTGTGATCTGTAAAGGAATCACCAGATTCAAATTCAAAACCCTCTGCACAATTAAAATCAAGTGACAAAGTGGTCAACTGCTGATTAATTCTTTGCCTGATCTTCTGCTGATTATGTTCTTCTGTTACAGCACATCTCCTTGTATCTCTCTAGATATTATTTTCCTAAGTGATATGGTACCATCAGCTCAAACTGCAGCTGATATCTAATTTTGAGACACCACTAGTGCAAATCATATGACAAAATAAGATCTTTAATTTCCTGGACATGATTTTTATCAACAAAGATACTGTCAACTGTAAGTTCCTCCCCTTGCATTTGAAACTTTCTACATTGTAAGAAAATGACATCATTGACTTCTAAGATAGTATATCCCTACTCCACTTCAAGTAGCCTTTATAATGTGCGTCAGCAAAAATGCTTATTAAATGAACAAGAAAAAGAAACAATGCTTGTACCATGGCTATGGTAATAAGCATTATCGACATACCTTTACCTATAAGAACAGCTCGTCTTTCCCCAGCTGTTGCTTTGAGTAAAGTATTTAGATCATATGATGTGTATGGTCCATCTGTCAACCTTCCAGGTCTGACATGCAATTATATGTGCTATAAGGAGATTATTAATTATTAAGAATAAACCACCACATAACCCAAAACAGTAAGTTTCCTACCCATGAAATACACATAATTTCGTCTTACCTTATTATAGTAAATGGAAGGCCTGAACTCTGGAGAAAATCCTCCCCCATCTTCTTATACTTCAGGACGCCAAAAAGATTCATGATGCTATAGGATAAAATAGCATTAAGTGCGTGAGATAAAATTTAGAGAAGTCTTTTTTACTAAACAAAATAAACACCATATGTTCTGGAATAATTTATGTCAAGGATCACCTGGATCTGTCACTATTTGCAGATAGCTGTATTTAGTGATATTTTACATGAAGCATGCACAGCCGAGACTTGTGCACATGATGGCTAGTTTACTTAGCGTATTAAAAGCACTTAGCTTTCTCAATTCTGAAATATTGCTCACTTTCAAAATGCATTCTTTCATCACCTGAATCTATCTCAAGCAATGTTCTATCACTATTTGCAATAATTTTCAATTTTGAATAGTTGTTCATAGTACTTGTGGCGACTGAGCTCAATCCCCCCCTTATGTTCCTTCATTTTGTATTTCAAGTCATAATGGACTTATGTAAAGATCCTAACAGAAAATATAATGGGAGCATTCATTTCCATAGGGAAATTCATAAATAGAATATCAATGTTTGATGGTTCCAATTCGGACTATTAGAAGGCAAGGATAACGATTTTCATTCAATGAATAGAATACATGTTTGAAGAGCCATTCTCTACATGACCAACATGTACCAGTGAAGCAAGAGGCAAATAGGCTTGTGTCTAAACGAAAAAAAGTGGGAAGAACATGTGTGTGAATTATTTAGTAATGCCAACCACACAATGGAGTCACTCAATGTTTTGATGGTTCCTTTTTAGTATCGTGTGTGAACTGTTTTTCTAATCACCAGGCCCAACCAAGAAGCAATATGTTAGCCCAAAAGAATTAGAGTGTATTGTTGGGCCTGAACAAGGTTGACCCTCTAAGTTTGTGGCAGGTCCAAGCATGCATAAGGGGTTGAGAGTGTATGAGAGGAGGAAGAAGAGTGGTCCGGAAGTGGGGGGAAGTTAGTTAGGGTCAGTCACGTGTGTGAGCATGGGGAGTTTGGGTGTTATAGGAGGGGGGCAGAGAGAGGTAAGGGTATTCAGTTATTTTGAGTTTTGTGATTAGGAATTAAGAGACTATTCTCTTTGGAGGTCCAGGGACTGTATAATCACTACCCTGCAATGGCAGAGGTGTTTAGTGCTATACTATACCAGTGACTTGTTCTCTTTTCTCTATACTGTGCATTCCTGATTTTATCACATAACAATTTGGTTCTGTTGCCGGGAAACGAAATGGTGGGGTCTAGTGAAGGTGCTGAATCGTGGGAGAAAATGATTGAAGGTTTCTCTGAAACATATGGGAAATTCAGAGTGGTTGGTATGGCCATTGATAAGCTTACACAGAAACTCCATGGGGTTGAGATTCTGAAGGAGCGGATGGAGGGAATGGCTGATGGATTTGAGCAAATGAAGTTGATGATGATAGCGTTAGCTCAGGAAGTGAACCAACGTACCCATGTCCGCAAAACTAGCAAGAACCCATTGATAATTTCAGAAGATGGCAGAACTAGGTCCAGTGACACGGGGGGACAACGACCTCCTAATCAGGAGGAACGACGTCGAACCACTGATGGAGAAGGGCCTTCAACCGGGTTGAGCTTCCAAACTTTGATGGAAGTGACCCAGCTGGATGGCTTGCCAGAGCCGCAAAATATTTTGAGCTACAAAACACCAGCCCAGAGCTCAAAATCCAGCTCAACACCAGCCCAGAGCTCAAAATCCAGCTCACCTTTGTGTGTATGGAGGGACTAGTGGTGAGTTGGTTTCGATGTTTACGAAAACGAATACCCAATCTGTCATGGGAAATGTTGGCCGAGGAATTGATTCGAAGATATGGTGGTCGAAAAGCAGAGAATCCCTATGAGTTGCTGGCTGCAATTAGACAAACTAGGTCGGTAGAAGAATTTGTTCAGATGTTTGAGGAAGTTGTCGCCTTGGTGCCGGAGATGCCAGAGGCACAGGTTTTGGGATATCTCATGCATGGTCTCAATGAAGTCATCCGTTGGAGAGTGAGAATTCACAAACCCAAGGATATAGCTCGAGCTATTGAGTTAGCAAGGGATATTGAAGAAGATATACATGGAGGAACGATGATGAAGTCTGGAAATCGTACTGTTAGCCAAGTGATGGGGACAACCAGTGGCGGGTCGAACACTACAGTGGGTTGGTCGGGTCGGAGCAAAGGGTCGAATTACCAACGGGCAAGTAACTCTGGGCCTATCGGGCCAAATGGGTCTAGGACTACTCACCAGTTGCACGTCGGGTCGAAGTCCCACCCACATTCAAATTCTGAAAACCATCGTTCAACGGGGTTGTAGTCGGGCTCGACAGTAGCGAGTGGTAATGGCAGTAACAGTGCTTCCTCTTACCGGGCGAGGGGTAGGCACTTACCATATCAAGAGTATATGCGCCGGCGGGATGAAGGCAAATGCTTCCAGTGTGGCCAACCATACGAACCCACCCACAGATGCCCAAAGAAACATCTCTGTGTCATTATTCTCGGAGAAGATGAGGGGGTGCCATTGGAGGAGGAACTCGCTTTACTGGATGCCAGTTTCACGCCGGAAGACGATACGAAAGAAGGCTTGGAGCTTGAAGGTGAAGTTTTCAATCTCTCGTGTTCTTCTATTGGGGGATTTTCTCGTCCCCGAACAATGAAGATGACGGGGGAAATTGCTGGAAACCTAGTTTTGGTAATGGTGGATTCAGGTGCTAGCCATAATTTTCTATCCTCAGACTTAGCTCAAAGAATTAAACTGATGATTATTGATATACCAGAGTTCCGGATTAGACTAGGAAATGGGCAATATCAATCAGCAAAAAGGGTGTGTCAACAGTTGAGTATGGAGATACAAGGGGTTAAGATGACCGCAGATTATCAAGTTTTTCCTTTGGGAGGGATCGATATAATTCTAGGAATGGCTTGGTTAGAAACATTGGGAGATATGAAGGTGAACTGGAAAAATTTATTGATGTCTTTTGATTGCGGGGTGTGAGAATAGTGGAAAGGTTGTGAGACTAGCTTCTCACATCTATTATTTATACTAACTGTACAGCAATAACGGGCCTAATCATAAGCTAATTACAAGCCTAAACATATGCTATAATAACTACAGTATTTACAGCTAATATTCTAACACTCCCCCTCAAGCTGGAGCATACATATTATATGTTCCAAGCTTGTTACAAATGTAGTTAACCCGAGGGCCTCCGAGAGACTTAGTGAATATGTCTGCTAGTTGGTCATTTGATCTAACAAAACTAGTAGCAATATCCCCTGAAAGTATTTTCTGTCTAACAAAGTGACAGTCAATCTCTATATGTTTGGTCCTTTCATGGAAGACTGGATTGGAGGCAATGTGGAGAGCTGCTTGGTTATCGCATATTAGTTTCATCTGTTGAATCTTCATGAATTTTAACTCCTGAAGTAACTGTTTCAGCCATATGAGCTCACAGGTTGCTTTAGCCATGGCTCGGTATTCTGCCTCAGCCGTGGATAGAGCAACAACTGATTGTTTCTTGCTCTTCCATGACACTAGATTGCCCCCAACAAATACACAATATCCAGTGGTTGAGCGTCTATTGTATGGACAGCTTGCCCAGTCAGCATCTGAATATCCAACCACCTGAGTATGACCCCTACTTTCATACAATAGGCCTTTACCTGGTGTCTTCTTGATGTATTTTAAAATACGAACTACTGCATCCCAATGACTGTCACACAGAGCACTTAGAAATTGACTAAGTACACTCATAGGGAATGCAATATCAGGACGTGTCACTGTAAGGTAGTTGAGTTTCCCAACAAGTCTCCGATATCTACTGGGATCTGATAAGGGCTCCCCCTGATCAGGTAGGAGCTTGACATTTGGATCCATTGGAGTCTCCACAGGTTTGCAGTTTGACATACCTGTTTCTTTCAATATATCCAAGGCATATTTTCGCTGTGAGATGGTAACACCCTTTCGGGATTGAGCAACTTCTATTCCCAGAAAATACTTGAGTTTGCCCAAATCTTTTGTCTGAAAGTGCTGGAATAGATGTTGCTTGAGTTTTTGTATGCCTTCTTGATCATTCCCTGTAATCACAATGTCATCCACATAGACAATCAAGTACATGCATCGGTTAGGGGATGAGTGAAAGTAAAAGACTGAATGATCAGCCTCACTCCGAGTCATACCAAACTGTAGGACAACTGAACTAAATCTCCCAAACCAAGCCCGTGGAGATTGTTTAAATCCATAGAGAGATCGGCGAAGTCGACACACCAATCTAGACTCCCCTTGAGCAACAAATCCAGGAGGTTGCTCCATATAAACTTCCTCTTGCAATTCACCATGTAGAAAGGCATTTTTAATATCCAATTGATAAAGGGGCCAGTGGTGAATGGCAGCCATAAAGAGAAAGAGGCGAACAGATGCCATCTTGGCAACTGGAGAGAAGGTATCACCATAATCAAGTCCGTAGATCTGGGTGTATCCCTTGGCAACCAAGCGGGCTTTCAAACGATCTATTTGGCCATCAGGGCCAACTTTGACTATATAAACCCAACAACAACCAACATTGGATTTACCACGTGGTAGAGGCACCAAATCCCAAGTGCTATTAGAGTCTAAAGCAGTCATCTCATCAATCATTGCCTTATGCCAACCTGGGTCAAAAAGTGCTTCACCTACATTTTTAGGAATAGAAACAGGAAACAAAGACGACACAAAAGCAGAATATTGTGGAGACAAACGGTGATAGCTCACAAAATTATAAATGGGATAAGGATTGCGAGTAGAACGAATACCTTTGCGGTCAGCAATAGATCGGTCCAAGTCAGAGATCGGAACCTGAGAAGTGACTGGAGCAAGAGATGAATCCAATGGGGCAGGAGCAGGGAGGTCATTGGTGGGAGGGTTGTCAACAGGCTCAAGGACGGGTGGCACGATGGGTGGGTGCTCAACAGGCCCAGTGACAGGTGGCACAATAGTAGGGTCCTCAACAGGGTCAGGTCGAGGCCGACGATGGTAGGTGAGGAGAGGAGGTGCCGAGTCCTCTGTAGGACCAGTGGAGTCATGGGACGAAACAACCTGTGGAAGAGGACTAGTGCAAGAAATGGGGAGATCCTGAGTAACAGTAGAACAATCAGGATGCCCTAAAGAAGGAAAGAAAGGGGTTGTCTCAAAGAAGGTGACATCCGGGGAAACAAGATATTGTTTGAGTTCAGGAGAGAAACAACGGTAACCTTTTTGCAAACGAGAATAACCCAAAAAGACACATTTGAGAGATTTTGCATGTAACTTATCTTTACCTGGAGTGAGATCATGAACAAAACATGTCCAACCGAAGACACGAAGAGAAAGAGAGTAGAGGGGCTGATTGGGAAACAAAAGAGAATGAGGCACCTGATTTTGTAAAACAGAGGATGGCATGCGATTAATCAAATAACATGCAGTGATAACCGCATCTCCCCAAAAACGCAGCGGAACATTATTATGAATGAGGAGAGTACGGGCAGTCTCAATCAGGTGTCTATTTTTCCGCTCAGCCACCCCATTTTGTTGAGGAGTATGAGCACAAGAAGAGGGATGGAGAATGCCCTGAGAAGTCATAAAAGATTGAAATGGAGCAGAAAAATATTCTCAGGCATTATCACTCCGGAAGGTGCGAATGGTGATTCCAAATTGAGTTTTAATTTCTGAGCAAAAGGTTTGGAAAATAGAGAAAAGTTCTGAACGATTTTTCATTAAAAATAACCAAGTACATCGGGAAAAATCATCAACAAAGGTAACAAAGTATTGAAAACCCAAAGTTGAGTTGACACGACTAGGACCCCATACATCAGAATGAACCAGTGAAAAAGGAGACTCGGCTCGTTTATTGACACGACTAGGAAAAGAACTACGAACATGTTTGCCTAACTGACAAGACTCACATTCTAAAGAAGAGACACTAGAGAGACTCGGCACCATCTTCTGTAGTTTCTGTAAGCTAGGATGTCCCAAACGGCGATGAAAAAGTTCAGGAGAATCAGCAGCAATACAAGCCACAGGAGATGGTGGTGGGGCGAGGTAGTATAGCCCACGGGACTCATGTCCGACTCCAATCATCCTCCCAGTGTTCCGCTCCTGTACAATAACCGAATGAGCAACAAAGGTAACAGAATAAGGGAGGGTTTGAGTTAATTTGCTAACAGAAATCAAATTAAATGGACACCCAGGTACAAAGAGAACAGAATTTAAAGATAGGGAGGGCAAGGGTGTGGCCTGACCAATGCCTCTGACTATAGTGTGTGATCCATCAGCTAAGGTAACAGTGGATAATGAATTAGAATAAGTGATATGAGAAAATAAATTCTTGTTACCAGACAAGTGATCAGAAGCACCAGAATCAAGAACCCAAGGTCCAAGAGAGGAGGACTGAGAGATGCATGCAATAGGATTACCAGGCTGAGCAATAGAGGCAATGGAGGTGGACCGCTGGTTGTCTTGGAATCTGAGGAACTCATTGTAATCAGCAGCAGAGACGGATACAGTTCCAGATGGAGTGCCAGAGGAGGAACCATACTGTGCAACATTAGCAACCTTAGAAGGTCGACCATGAAGGAGAAAACAGCGATCCACTGTATGGCCAATTTTATTGCAGTGAGTACATCGGGGGCGATCTCTATTTCGAGCTCGCTGATCACCACAGCCGCCCTTACCATCCTCTCGATGGTTCACTTGAGAGGCTAGAATAGTAGAATCAGTTGAGGTAGTCGAAACAGAGGTACCTGTAGGTGCTGAAATACGGATTAACTGCTCAAATATCGTGTCCATAGTAGGAACCCCAGGGTTGGCCAGAATTTGATTACGGACTGAATCCAATTCAGAAGGCAAACCAGCAAGTGCAAGGACCATAAAGAATTTGCCACGATGTGCCTCTTGTTGAGCGACATCAGTTGAGAATGGCATCATCTCATTAAATTCCTGTTGAAGAGTCTCGATCTGCCCCAGATAAGTTTGCATATCCAGATCCTGTTTCTTAAGAGTTTTCATCTGAGAGACAACATTATACAAACGATTTATATCGTTTGAGTAGAGTTTCTTGGCCTTCTGCCAAACCTCATAACAGGTACGATAAGGTCGATATTGGCCAACAAGAACCCGATCAATAGATTGCCAAAGAACATTACAAAGATAAGCATCAGCCTGCTTCCACTTAGGCTGATCTTTTTCAGGGATGTCTTTAATTTGTTTGATTAAGTGTTCCTCATGGCCCTGACCTAAAAACCACAACTCCACAGAGGCTGACCAAGTCATATAGTTGCCAGAACCAGTTAATTTCTCAGCACAGATAGTTGGAGTAGAAGAAAAAGTAAGGAATGAGTAGTGACCAGAAGTTTCCTTGGCTGAAGAGGCCATTTGGATGTTACTAACCGTTAACAAAGAGGAGCAGAACTGTTATGATGCTGTCTAGGTCAGAAAACACCAAAGTAAGTGCAGGAACAGGTCGGAAATATGCCGGAGGACAAATCTAGAAAGTTTCACGGCGATCGGAGCAAACACGCGCCTCCACGCGCGGAAGAAACTGGCGGCGCGTGGGTTTCACGCGCAGAGAGTGGAGTGGCGCGTGTGGGCGCGTGTGGCGGCGGCTGACGGCGGGTCTCCGGGGAATGGCCGGTCGGAGGGTACTGAGGTTGACTGCGGGGTCAGAATTGGGATTATCGAGTCCTAGGGTGACTGGATAGAGACACAGCCACTAAACCCTAGTTTTAGAACACTGCTGGTGTATGAACACAGCAGGGAGAGGAAAAACGCCGCTGGAAAAATTCACAACGGGAATGGAGAGGTTTTTCTCACTAAAATAGCTCTGATACCATGTGAGAATAGTGGAAAGGTTGTGAGACTAGCTTCTCACATCTATTATTTATACTAACTGTACAGTAATAACGGGCCTAATCATAAGCTAATTACAAGCCTAAATATATGCTATAATAACTACAGTATTTACAGCTAATATTCTAACACGGGGGAAAACGTGTTACCTTACAAGGGGATGCCACTTTAGGTAGGACTCAACTTTCACACAGAGCTCTACTTAAAGAATTAGAGTTGGGGGATGAAAGGGATGGTGTCGCTGGTGTCTCAAGGGGAGCAGGAAACGTGGAAGACAGGGGACTTGATTTGTATTGATACTACATAGGCAGGGAATCTGGTACCTCTATCTACAGAACAGAGAGACCACATAACTCAGCTACTGGGAATGTTTGATGGGGTTTTCCGTGAGCCACAGGGACTGCCCCCACCTCGGGAAACTGATCATGCAATCCCCATTGAACCTGGAACCAAACCTGTGAATGTGAGGCCATATAGGTATGCTCATGTGCAGAAAAATGAGATCGAAAAATTGGTTGAAGAAATGTTGAGGGCTAGAATTATAAAGACAAGTACTAGTCCCTACTCTAGTCCAGTTTTATTGGTGAAGAAAAAGGATGGGAGCTGGAGGTTGTGTTGATTATAGAGCCTTGAACAAGGTCAATATACCAGACAAATATCCAATTCCAGTAATATAAGAGCTACTTGATAAATTGTGCGGGTCATGTTATTTTTCTAAACTAGACTTGCGCTCGAGTTACCACCAAATTAGGGTCAGGGAAGAGGATGTGCAGAAGACAGCTTTCCGTACCCACCATGGTCACTACGAGTTCTTGGTGATGCCATTTGGACTGAGCAATGCACCAATGACTTTCCAAGCCACTATGAACACTGCTTTCAAGCCCTTCCTACGCAGATTTGTTTTGGTCTTTTTTTATGACATTTTAGTGTATAGTAGGAATTGGCAGGACCATTTGACACACTTGAGAGCAGTGTTAGAGGTCTTACAACAGCAAGAATTTTTTGCCAATCAGAAGAAGTGTAGCTTTGGAGAAAAATCCATTGGGTACCTTGGCCACGTAATTTCTGCCAATGGTGTTTCTATGGATCAAGAAAAAATCAGGAGTGTTTTGAATTGGCCAATTCCCTCAACGGTCAAGGCAGTAAGGGGATTTTTAGGCTTAACCAGCTATTATAGGAAATTTATTCGGGATTATGGAAAGATCACAAGGCCACTGACTGATCTTCTCAAAAAAGGAAATTTCCATTGGAATGAGACAGCGACTGAAGCTTTCAAACAGCTGCAACAAAAGCTCACCACTGCACCAGTCCTTGCCTTACCGGACTTTCTTAAAAAAATTGTAGTGGAGTGTGACGCTTCTGGGAGGGGGTTAGGTGCTGTTTTGATGCAAGAAGGAAGACCAGTGGCCTATAATAGTAAGGGGCTATCAGACCAAGCCCTTGCAAAATCAGTATATGAGAAGGAATTAATGGCTCTAGTATTATCAATCCAACACAAGAGGTCATATCTAATGGGGAGAAAGTTTCTAGTCTTCACTGACCAGCAGAGCTTAAAGTTTCTTTTAGAGCAAAGGATCACTTCACCCAACCAGCAAAGTTGGCTTGCTAAATTGCTGGGGTACTCCTTTGACATCAAATACAAGCCGGGTAAGGAGAATAGGGCAGGTGATGCACTGTCCCGCAAGGAGGATAAGGAAAGTGAGGGAGAACTGCTGATTCTATCACAGCCAAGGTGGCTGGAGGCTGACCAGATAAAAGAAGAGATGTTAGCAGACCCAACCCTTAAGAAAATAGTAGAGGAAATACAGGAGGACCCTACTACAAGACCAGGTTACTCTCTGGTAAATGGGAGGCTCTTTTATAAGGGCAGGATGGTGCTTTCTGCTAAATCCAAGTGGATTCCACAGTTGCTGACTGAATTTCACTCTTCCCCATTGGGAGGACATGCTAGAGTGCAGAAAACTTACCGCCGTTTAGCTTCTAACTTGTTTTGGCAAGGGATGATGCAAACGGTCATCAAATTTGTAGCTGAATGTGGAGTTTGTCAACAACAAAAATACCTAGCTATGTCTCCAGCTGGACTTTTGCAACCGCTACCGATCCCATGTGAGTATGGATTTTATTACTGGGTTACCCAAGTCTCATGGGTATGATGCTATAATGGTAGTTGTGGACAGATTATCAAAATATGGGCATTTTGTAGCATTGAAACACCCTTTCACAGCTCAAACAGTAGCAGGGATTTTTGCTAAGGAAATTGTGAAGTTGCATGGGATCCCGAGCTCAATTGTAAGTGATAGGGACCCAACATTCACTAGTTGATTTTGGACTGAATTATTCAAACAACAGGGGACAGTTTTGAAGATGAGTTCGGCTTATCATCTGGAAACAAATGGACAAACAGAAATGATGAATAGAAGCCTAGAAACTTACCTACGCTGTTTTTCTTGTAAGCAGCCCAAGCAGTGGGTAACATGGCTACATTGGGCGGAGTTTAGCTACAATACATCAGTCTATAGTGCAGCTGGAAAGACACCTTTTGAACTGGTCTACGGGCATAAACCTCCCACAATAATGAGGTTTTTGTCAAGGGAATGTTTGGTGGAAACAGTGGCAAATGAGTTGCTTGACAGAGATGAGATTTTGAGGCAATTAAGGTACCATTAAGAGAGGGCCCAGCACTGGATGTGTATGGTAGCAAACAAGAGCAGGAGAGCAGTGGAGTATGGGGTAGGAGACTGGGTATATCTAAAGTTGGGGCCACAAAGACAAATCTCAGTAGCTAGGAGAGTTTGCCCAAAGCTAGCTGCCCGTTATTATGGGCCATTTAAAATCCTGTCAAAAATTGGGAAGGTGGCTTATAAACTACAGCTTCCGGAGACAGCTAGGATACATCATGTGTTCCATGTATCCTTGCTAAAAAAAGCTGTGGGGAATCAACCAGTAAATTCCACAATTCCTGCCAACCTTCACTTTGAAACTACAGCTGTTACACCGGAGGAAGCTCTGCAATACCAAACCATTACCAGGAATAAGAAGAAAATTCCTCAAGTTCGCATAAAATGGTTGGGACAGTCGGGTGAAGATGCAACATGGGAAGACTTTCAGCTCATTCGAGGCCAATTTCCAGAATTTAGCCTTGAGGACAAGGCTGTTAATCTAGGGGGGAGTAATGTTAGCCCAAAAGAATTAGAGTGTATTGTTGGGCCTGAACAAGGTGGACCCTCTAAGTTTGTGGCAGGTCCAAGCATGCATAAGGGGTTGAGAGTGTATGAGAGGAGGAAGAAGAGTGGTCCGGAAGTGGGGGGAAGATAGTTAGGGTCATTCACGTGTGTGAGCATAGGGAGTTTGGGTGTTATAGGAGGGGGGCAGAGAGAGGTAAGGGTATTCAGTTATTTTGAGTTTTGTGATTAGGAATTGAGAGACTACTCTCTTTGGAGGTCCAGGGACTGTATAATCACTACCCTGCAGTGGCAGAGGTGTTTAGTGCTATACTATACCAGTGACTTGTTCTCTTTTCTCTATACTGTGCATTCCTGATTTTATCACGTAACACAATAGTAAGGAAAGAAGTAAGCACTTTAAGAAACTTAACAGGTTCAATCAGAAGGGAGGCTCAACAAGGCAACTTCATGCCCCAGAGTTGAGCCGATCATAGTACATGAGGCTAGTATTAAGCTTAGAAAAAAATTGAAGTTTATCAAAAGAAATTCTACGACTTTATATAAGGAATGCTTAGAGTGAAGCTATTGTATGAGTTACTTAAAGGTGGTTAAGGGTTTGCTTAGTATAGCTGAAACTAGGAAGGTTGAAAATGGCAAGGTGGAATATTCAGAATGCAAATTACTTTACATTTTCTTGGTACAAGAAAAACGAGGGAAGGTATAAAATGAGATGCACCCCATTTTCATTTTTCACCCTTTATGCCATGTACCAAGGACTGAAAATTAAAACCTTCCCATTTTCACTCACCTTCCTGTTGTCAACTTCCCTGCCAAGCACACTCTAAAGATGTTAAAAAGGATCTATCAAGGGGTATTTACAACCAAGAATTGTTAGGTAAAAAACTGGCTTAGTGCCGTGAAGATCAACACTTCCTCTGGAAGGCTGGTCTGACTCCAAGCAAAGCCCACAGAATATAAATAATTAAAAANAAAAAAAAAAAAAAAAAAAAAAAAAAAAAAAAACAGCAACAACAACAACAAAATGAAAGAAGAGGGGGATCTCTGTAAATTTGGCATGAAGCAGCACTAGTACTCTAGTGAACTGGCTATTTATCAACTTACATCTCAAGTAAAATGAAGTATTGAGCCATTTATCTGTTTAAACTTAAACAAGGAAGTCCCCGATTGAAGTTAAATCTTTCAATACTCATGACTCCCTGGTTTTCTTCCACAGAAGACATTTAAGTTTATCAGGTTATTCATGAGCAAACTTATCTTCATTCATGAATATGAAATTTCCAATTTAATGTTGAGATACAGAAATAATAGAAAGCAAGATAACTACAACCATAAAGGTCATATCAGAATTGTGAATGGCTGCCTGACAAATAAATGTGAAGTTAGCAACTGGAATTATTGGAGTGGTCCTAATTTGAAATAGTAAACAAAATTTCTGATTTATTGGCAAACCAACTAATGATAATTGATACCAGAAAGGTCACAGACAGTTTCTTGAGATTTAAATTACTTATTAAGTATATGCTTACCTCCATGGTAATTCACTGAACTTAGTCACACCTATTGATGACACAAGAACAACTCTCTCAACAGAAGAAGGCAAAGCAGATACTAGATTCCTCACTCCCTCCCAATCTTCAAAAAAGTACTCAATGTTAAAAGATTGAAAGAATAATACAAAACTCATGAACTCTATTGTGCAAATACCAATCTTCAAATAGAAGGAAGTGCTATGCTATCATACTGCAATTTCCAAACTTAGTTATTCATCTACTTAATTTTCTTTATTTACTTATAACATTATGTTGTAATAGAAATAATGCATAATGCTGACCTACTCTTTCTGGTGTATTATCACCATCCCACCGCTTTGAAGGAAAAGCTGTTGTTCCTGTGCAGCATATCACATGTGTGACGCCCTAAAATTCCAGTAAGTAAAAGCAACAAAATAATATCAATAATCCAAAGATTATCATCCATTTTCTTATGTAGATGAAAGAATCGATCAAATCAACCGCATTCAGAGCTAGGGAAATAATAAGTATTTGTAACTGGAGAACAGACCTCAAACATGGATGGGTCCAGATCCTCTTGTTTCCGAGTGTCCCCTTTCAATACCTATATTGTTCAAAAACTCAATATAACTATGCAATCTTGAGAAGGAATGTTACAAACTGAATGGAAATAACAATTGATTATAGAAAAGGGGTTCCAATTGGGGTTTGGAACAAACCACTAAGGAACAACATTCAACTCTCTACACTAATCCTCACTCATAATCTCCTATTTATAGACTACTTAGCTAACTAAGTGATAACTACTATTCCTTCTGATCACAAGATAAGACCTAATGGGATAATGATAGTTATTATCCTTTTATTCTATTTGGATAACTCAAAATAAATAACAGAATCTAGAAGATAAAATAGGATTGTAACCTTGTCCCCAAGGTTTGCCTTTGAAAGAAGCAATGAGGGCATGATCCTTGCACTTTTTGAGGAGGGCATCATCAGCAACTATTACTTCTTTTTCTGGAAAATCCATCACATGGGCTATAAAGCGCAATCCTTAAAAAACTGTCATCGTTTGATCCATGTTGATGCTCTTGTCAAATGGTGCACCTTCGATGAGGATATTGATTGGCAAAACTGCCTTCAAAGAATGTGTTTGGGAATCTTTCTTGGATTCCTTTGATTTGTGAAGCTTCTACAAAGTATCTTGAGAGACCTCTTCCTCCAAATGCTCACGGTACTCCTTGAGACTCTTTCTCACTGCACTACACTGTTGCTTCATTTCTTGAAGCATCTCCATTAACATCTCTACTGTAGATCCATGATGGTGGTGATGGATAATGATGAGTCCATGGTGGTGGGTGATTGGTGATGATGGTTCTGATACCAATTGTCACAAGCCAAATGGAAATAACAATTGATTACAGAAAAGGGGTTCCAATTGGGACAAACCACTAAGAAACAACATTCAATTCTACACTAATCCCCACTCATAATCTCCTATTTATAGACTACTTAGCTAACTAAGTGATAACTACTATTCCTTCTAATGATAAGATAAGACAATGGGATAATGATAGTTATTATCCTTTTATTCTATTGGGATAACTCAAAATAAATAACAGAATCTAGAAGATAAAATAGGATTGCATCAAATGAGATCAATTTTTTGCAGCAACACTTGTTTTCCTTTACAAGAACAGTTAAATAAATTATATTCGTACTTTGGCTGCTGATTAAAAGTAAACATATACCTGCAGTTTCTCCCCATCTTGTACACCAAATAGTGCTGTGGCTTTTCCAGGATCCCTTAATAGCAAGCGTGACTTAATATTCCGCTGGAGCAGTGATGCTACCACCAGCTGCCCTGAAAAGTAAGGTAACTGCTTTACAAACTTACCCAAACAAATTAATGAGAGATATGTTCAAACTATGTGAAAGTTGACAATTTACTGAACAAGGCTTTTTGACAAGAAAATTTCTTATTGTATACTAGCACCTTTCACACTTACTCACACTAGTTGAGTTGGCAAAATGTGAACCATACAGTAAAAACGTTTAAGTAGCCCAGATAAGTTCAGATTTTACCAATAATGCTAGTGTGAACCTAACCACTGCGGAGATAGCATTACTCTTTTCACATCATTTAGTTCCAATCTGAGGACACAGCATGGGGGCAGAACACAGTCCCATATTAAAATTCCAAAACTAGGAAGAAATTTTTTCACAACATTTAGTTCCAATCTGAGGACACGGCATGGAGGCAGAACACAGTCCCATATTAAAAATCCAAAACTAGGAAGAAAATCATAGGACAGAGACATACACATGTATATAGACGATACGATAATTTTTAGAACAATTGTAACAGCAGAGAAAGGACAAAAATTGATCTTACCAACGCCTCCTGAGCCACCAACAACGAGAACCAGTTTGGAAGATGAGGGGGTGGTTTGGCTATTCTGGGTCGACTCTGAATTCTGGGATTCGATCAATTCCTCCTTAATGGCATCTACAGCCAATGGTCCTCTTCTGAAGGTCGAAGTGGTTTTAGCTGAAGCATTTTTGGGATGAGAAATCCATGTCGAAGGTAAAACCAGTGGAATTCTTTGACGGGATTTTGCGAAATTTTCAGGCGTGGGAAAAAATTGAATTGGGTAGAAAGAGAGGTTAGAAGCCATGAATACACTCGTGCGGTAGAAGAGAAGCACAGCAGTTCCAAATAATGGTTAACATCAAGTCTGCGACCGATCAACAAGGTTACTCCGATTGGATTTACGATATTTGCCTCCAAATACATGTGGAGAACAAAATTCGAAATTTTTTTCTTTTATTTTTTTAAGGTGGACAGGAGATATTTTAAATTTTAAATTTTAAATACGAATAATCATGGTTTTCAGAAGAAAATAGAAAAACCGTCGTACTGTTACTTTAGTTCGTAGCAACAAAAGAAAAAATTCTATTAAATCATATATAATTACAAATAGTGAAAGTCATAAAATCATAAATATCTTCGTTCTTAAAACTTTCCTTGTTATTTGGATTTTCGTAAAGCTCTACACCTATGGCCTATGGCCTTAATTACTAAAATTTTTTTTTTTTACTTTAGACACAACTCTAAATTTAAATTCAAAATTTATTAACTCTAATGACGATCTTAAAATTATCCAACCACAAGGCTCTTTAATTTAATTACCAGATATCATGCCCCCTTGTACAATATGCTGGTAATATGGCTATCATAATAGGAGTGAAGGGCTGCTGTACGAAACATAAAATGAAAGTCATATTGTTGATACTTATTACTAATCAAAATATTACTAATTACCAATTAATAATTTTTACCTGATTAAGACCAAGTCGATCAAATTTGTTCCGATACGCCTTTCTTTTGTGTAAAGGCACATATGTGAAATCCAATCCAACATTCCACTAACATGAGAAAATAATAATCACATATGTCAATTATAATTATCATACAAATTGTAAGTAAAAAGCATGCAAAGAATTAACTATTATGAAAAAGTCTAATTCTCTTGTCCAAGAAAGCATCCCTACACCCACCAGAGACCCACTCACCTTGCAAGCCAACCAAAGATCACTATCCCCAATCCATCGGCCTATATTCAACCCCGAGACTATCAGAGATGTCCCTTCTCCGAAAACCCATCTAGATCAGTTAGGCGATACCTAAAATTTCTTGTTGTAGGAAATTCAATCTTTGAAGCAAGAAAGAATAGCAGATAAGGAGGAGATAGCCGAGCTCCAGAGGCAGGAGAGCCTCAGAGAAGTCGAATCCTCGGGCGAATCGCCGCTCTATCATCCATTTGGCCATGTACTCCTGAGCGAGTCACAATACACAAGAGACCTACCTATAGATCTTTTGAATGGCTCTAAAGCCTCTTTTCACAACTGCAAAGAACAACCCTCATAGATTTTCAGCTCTCCTAAACTTTCTCCATCCAACTCGAAAAAACCAAAAAGAGTTAGAAAACACCCTTTCACCCAACATATACTAGACTACCCTCTGCCGACCAATTTCAGATTGCCCCAGCTCGGCACTAACGATGAGCTCATGTGACGAGTCTTTCCCACTCCCCTACGAAGAGTAGCTTTGCAATGGTTCTCAAACCTTCCCCAAAACAGTATCTCTAACTTTGAACAGTTTTTCGAGCTCTTCCAAACTCGTTTCTCCACAAGTATGACACATAAAAAATTCTCAGTTATCTTGGCCACTCTAAAGCAAGGGGACAGCGAACCCCTGAAAGAGTACATGGACCGATACACAAAGTTCTCCCTCCAGGTTTGAGACCTAACTGACTATGTGGCCATGCATGTAATTTAGGTTGGCCTTTGACCTGGGCGCCTTCATGAAAACTTAACCCTTAACCCGCCAAATGATTTATCCGAGCTCCTCACCATGACCTCAAAGCATATTAACCTAGAAGAGGTATTGGGTTAAACAGGGAAAAAAAAAAGAATCAAAGAAAAAAGACCCCAAGAAGAAAAAAAGGGCAGCATAAGGGAAAAATCTCCCATCCGATTTAGATACGAAACGTACACCCCCTAAACCAGTCCAGAGCTCGGGTCCTTGAAGAAATATTCCATACAAAACTCACCCAACTCCCACAGCCCAAAAGGGATGTAGGCTCTGACAAGGGAAAATAATGTGCCTTCCACTGAGGAAGAGGGCACGATACAAACGATTGCTGGAACCTTAGAAAAGGATACTTTGATGAACATACTTTTTATACAGTAGTTAACCCTCATATTTAGTCTTTTAAACCTCTTTTGGGCCTATTTGATTGGGCTTGGGCCACATTTCATGAGTTTGGATCCAATTGGGCCTAAATGTATTTTTCAGCATTACTGGGCATTTTATGTTATCTATGTGTTTCATGAATATCTTTAGTTATGTATTTCTAACAATTTTGAGTCATACATTGTAGGAAAGCTGAGAGAATTATATACAACTTTCATTCAGGGCTCCAAAGCCAATTCGGACGTCCAGAAGGTCATATGCAGCCTGGAATCCAGAGAAGAGATGTTGTCGCAGGATCCTGACCCGCATGCAATGTTTGGACCATAACTTGAGCTGTAAGTGTCATATGGACTTGAAACTAGTCCCATTGGAAAGATAAGATGTAGATATTAAATTGTTATGAAGACCGGTTAACCAAATTATATATTTTATATGGTCTTATTTTCTGTCGAAGTTGGCTGATGGTTCCAGAGACCTGTTGGCACTTAAATGGGTCTAACTTCTTCATTACAAGTCCAATTGAGCCCAAACCAAAGCCCAATGAAAGCTAAGGCCCATGGTAATAAGTGTGACCTAAGGGAAATTTGGGTGTGCATGTATTTTTGGAGGCTTATATGCTCAAAAGGAGGCAGCCGAAATTGTATTAGGCATTAGGATATTTTGTAGATAACTTTTCTTGTTTTCTTAGTTTCTAAGTTTTCTCTCTAGATATTTTGTAAACTTTGTTCCTCTTGTTCATGGAGGGCTAAATACTCACATCAATCCAGGTTTTAACTATTTTGATTATTGATTCTGAATTATGCTTTGATTGTTATTCATTTAGTTGTTAATCAAGTTCTTTCAATCCTCTGAAATATTCTGTTTGAATTACTTAAATTCAGATTTGGATTTTCATGTGTTAATTGCTTAATTACATGTGATAAAAGAGGAAATTAAAGGTTAATTGATGTTTCTAAGCTTTTGGACGGATTAATTACCCTTGGCTGGATTCTAGACTTAGGTTAAACTGGATTTGAATGAGTGCTTAATTCATTTAGTCTTAGTTGATCCGAATTCTGGTTGCTTAACCAGTGGAAATCCATAGAGCATTGAGAGGCTTTTTGATGTGTTTTAAAGGCCAATAACTAGGTTAATAATTGAATGGATTCTCTGAAATCAAGAATGGATTAAAATTAGAATCAGTTAGACTTGGATTGGTTGTTTTCCTTAAGGTTTACCACTTTTAATTAATTTCTATTAATCAATTTCAACAAAACAAACCCCCTATTTAAATGTTTCTTAATATGATTCATTACTTAGAGTAATCCTTTGGTTCGACTTAGTGTTGCCTTATGCTACAAGTAGCTTTGGTAAACCGACTATAAATTTTACTAATTTGAGGAGCCTCGGCAGCTCATCATACTTGCAAAAATTCCAAGTTGAAATCTCATCCCCAGCTAAGAGACCTTAAAACATAGATAACCGACCCTGATACAGATCTCCCCAGAGAAATCCAAACCCTTATCCATACCAAAACCGTCGCAGAAGCCAATCTCCAAACCGACACCAGCCAAACCAACAGGAAGACCCAAGGTGAAACATCACGGGAACTATCCATACCATAGCCTATGGGTTTGCGGGAGGAGGGGCATCCAGATCTTCCCACAAAAGGCATCAGCAAGTTGCATAAAAGCATAAGAAATAGGTCCTCCATACCACCACAACCCTTGCCCGAAAGTACAAACCAAAACTGACCATATCTTTCTCTGATGCTAATTATGTGACCATCGATCGAGAGCACAATGATCCTATGGTCATATCCTACTTTATAGCCAATTATGAAGTCCGCAAAGTCCTCATAGACCAAGGAAGCTCGGCGGAAGTCCTTTTCTACCATGCTTTCACCCAACTCATCATTCCAACTTTCGACCTAAAGCATTACCCCATAACTCTTGTGGGTTTCAAGAACTCATGTGGAAGTCAAGGGAACCATCATGCTCAGAACCACTATGGGGGATTTCCCTGATCTGGGTAATGCTGATCTCTCAATCAGATTGATGCTATAGTATCTACCAAGTACCTTCTGCTCAAATTCCCACAATCTCAAGAACAGTTGGACAGGCTAAAGGAGACCAGCTCTTGGGTAGATCATGTTATAACATTTGTCTATCAATTGATTGTTCTAAGCCTAAAAAACCAAACAACTCCAACTAGGTCGGTGCAAACAGGTAGATTCCCATCAATGAGTTGGACAATCAAAAAGACAGGGAAGAAAACCGACCTAAGCCAAAAGGGGAGCTCACAACCCTCCAAGTTAGAAAAAGTAGTGATCAAACAATCCAGGTGAGGTCAAATATTCCCCTTGCAAATCTCAAGAAGCTCTCTAACCTCCTGATGGCAAGAGCTGACCTTTTCGCGTGGACAACATAAGACATGCCAGGTATTGATCCAAGTTTTATTTGTCATAAACTTGTTGTGAACACAAGTGTCAAACCAATCTGCCAAAAGAAAAGAATATTTGGCCCTGACAAGCAAATAGTAATCCAAGAAGAGGTACAAAAGTTGCTCGATGCCTATTTCATTAGAGAGCTCCCATATGCCTCCCATATGCGACCTGGCTATCAAATGTAGTCATACTTAAGAAAGCAAGTGGAAAGTGGAGGATGTTCGTGGATTTCTCCGACCTCAACAAAGCATGCCCAAAGGACTCATACCCCCTCCCAAGTATCAACAAACTTGTAGACAGAGCATTTGGGTACAAGTTATTAAGCTTCATGGATGCGTACTCAAGCTACAACTAGATACAGATGCACCCTGATGATGAGGAGAAAACAAATTTTATCACCTAGAAAGCAATTTACTGCTACAGAGTGATGCCTTTCAGCCTGAAGAACACTGGAGCTACCTACCAAAGACTGGTAGACAGGGTGCTAAAAAATCAAATAGGGAGAAATCTCGAGGTGTATGTCAATGACATGTTGGTGAAGTCACGTTTTGACCTAGAGCACATTGCCAATTTAGAGGAGACGTTCGTCGAGCTCATAAAGCATAGCATACGCCTAAACGCCTCCAAATGTGCATTCGGGGTTGAGGCTGGCAAATTTTGCTGCTTCATGTTGACTACCCGAGCGATTGAGGCCAACCCAAACAAATGTTAGGCCATTATCAAAATGGAACCACCAAAAACCATCAGGGAGATGTAAAGACTAACCGAAAGAATTGTAACCCTCTCTAGATTCATGTCCAGGTTGGTGAACCAAGCTTTGCCATTTCTTAAAACCCTCAAGCAGATCAAAAATTTCCAGTGGACTGAAGAATGTCAAAAGGCTTTCGATCAACTGAAGCAATACCTAGCCTCTCCACCCATTCTCTCCAAACCAAAGCAAAGGGAAGCATTGTACATATATCTTGCCACCAGTGACCAGGCTGTAAGCTCGGCGCTTGTTCGTCAAGAGGGCAAAATCCAGTTCCCAATTTACTACACTAGTCATGTACTTCAAGGATCAAAACTTACATACCACAAAATTGAAAAGCTTGCCTACGCCTTCCTTCTTTTAGCCCACCATTTGCGACCATATTTCAAAAACCACCATATAGTGGTTAGGATAGACTAACCAATTCGACAATTCTTTCATAAATCTGATCTTGCGGGCCACATGCTCGGCTGGTTAGTAGAACTATCAGAGCATACCATCTCGTACGAGCCTCCTTGGGGCACCATTAATGCACAAGCCCTAGTTGATTTCATAATAGAGTTCACCCGACTAGAAGAGTCTGACCTTGAAGCGCCAATCAAGTGGACGTTGTTCCTAGATGGATCCTCCAATCTCCAAGGAAGAGAAGCAAGGTTAATTGTAGAAGGACCGGAAGGGATAACCATCGAGCAATCTCTATGATTCAAATTTCCCACCTACAACAATCAAGCAGAGTATAAGGCCCTCATCGCCAGTCTCTACTTAGCGCTGGAGCTCGGAGCAGAAACACTCAAGGTCCTGAGCGATTCATAGTTGGTAACGAGCCAAGTCAAAGGAGATTATTAAGCAAAAGACTCGCAGATGGCTAGGTACCTAAGCAAGGTCAAAATCCTGACCTTTAAATTCAAAAAATTTGAGAGACATCACATCCTCATAAATGAAAATTCCTGAGCTAACCTTCTATCAACGCTAGCCAGTAGCAAAAAACCAAGAAACAACCAAACAATCATACAAGAGACATTCATCAACCTTAGCATCGAGTAGAATGAAATATTCAGCATAAATAACAAAACTTTGACTTAGATCACACTAATCAAACAATACCTCAAGATCAGAAAGCTACCAAACGAAAAAGTCGAAGCTCAGAAAATCCAGAGCATCGCCTGCAATTACTGTCTAGAGGGAGAGATCTTATTCAAGAGGGGTTTCTACACCCCACTCCTCAAGTGCCTACCCCCAGAACAATCTCATTACGTTTTGTAGGAGATTCACGAAGGCATCTATGGTCATCACATCGGAGCACACTCGCTAGAAGCCAGAGTCCTCCGAGCTGGTTACTACTGGCCAACCCTGAGAGCTGACTCAACCAGAATGGTGAAAAAATGCGACAAGTGCCAAAGATTTATGCATATTCACTTAGCGCCACCCTCCGACCTCATGACGTCGGTTGAGCCCTGGCTGTTCTGCAGATGGGGACTAGACCTCTTGGGTCCTTTTCTTATAGCAATCGGGAAAAATAAATTTTTGATTGTTGCAATTGATTACTTTTCTAAATGGATTGAAGCCGAGCCTCTGGCTACCATCACAGCAAAAAATGCTAAGAAATTTGTCCAAGCTTTTATCATTTGCAGGTTCAGAATCCCACACTCCATAATAATGGACAATGAAACCCAGTTCACAGACTCGAGATTCCGCAAATTTTGTGTTGAACTCCACATAAGGCTGAATTTCACCTTGGTGGAACATCCTTAAGCAAACTGGCAAATGGAGGTAGCGAACCAGATAATATTAGAAAGGTTGAAAAAGAGATTGGACTACACCAAGAGCAAGTGGACAGAAGAGCTTCTGTGGGTATTATGGTTCTACAGAACTACACCCTAAACCACCACAGGTGAATTCCCTTACAAACTCACTTATGGAGCAAAAGTGATGATACTAGTTGAGCTTGGTGAACCAACTTTCAGAATGGAAAATTTCGAGCCTGAACAGAATCAAATTGAAATAAAGATGAACCTTGAGCTGTTAGAAAAAGAAAAGGAAAAAGCAAGGCTCAGGATGCTAGCATACAAGCAAAGGATCGCCAAATATTACAATGCTAAAGTTAGACACAGAAAATTCCAACTAGGCAACCTCGTCCTTATAAAAGATGACATCACCAAGAAACACCTTAACGAAGGAAGACTTGCCCCAAACTGGGAGGGCCCATATTGAGTTCAAGAGGTATTAAGAAATGGAGCATACAAGCTGGTAACCATGAAGGCCATTAAGTCCCTAGGACCTAGAATATAACCAATTTCAAAATCTATAAATCATAATGAAGCATATTCAACATCCTCTATCTACAAGCACAAATACTGAGCTGAATTAAATGTTTTGTAACCTCAACTATGAGTGCAAACACTAAATAAATGACCAATGTCCTTCAAGACAGTGAAAATATCAAGCTGAATCAAGTGCTTTGTAACCTCAACTATGAGTGCAAACACTGATAAAGGACTAATGTCCTTCCAGATGGTTAAAATATCGAGCTAAATCAAGTACTTTGTAATCTCAACTATGAGTGCAAACACTGAATAAATGACCAATGTCCTTCAAGACAGTTAAAATATTGAGCTGAATTAAGTGCTATATAACCTCAACTATGAGTGCAAACACTGAATAAGGACCAATGTCCTTCAAGATAGTTAAAATACCGAGCTTAACACCAAATGCCCTCAATGGACCAACATCCTTCAAATGGGTAAAAATACCGAGCTGAAAATCACCAAAAAGATTCAAACTCCAGTTCGATTTAACCGATTAAAAACCTTGGGCTACGATTCAAAGTCCATTCCACGATAAAAAATAATGATTTAAATTACATTATGAAAATTGGGATGCCCGATCTATAGTCTTATTTAAACTACTTGGATAAGACCCTCCGATCAGGTCATATTCCAAGCAAAATTCAACTCAAAATGAACCCCTAGTTGACTATCAATAACTGTGCAGTGGTCTTATAAATTACGACTACCCGACCTATTAAGTCTCGACTTTCTCTTATAAAACCGAGATAGAGGCGAGTTAATCATTCATAAGATTAAATTACAAGAACAAAAAATGTACAAATTACCAAGCTAATGTCCTTTAGGTGTGTCAAAAATGTACAAATTTTGATGCTCGATTTGTGGATATATTTATAATGTTGGCCGAAATCCTTCGATCATATTCCGGTTAAACCTTACCTCAACCTAAATCCTTATTTGCATTCAAGGTCGATAAATGAGCTTATATTTTCAAAATTCGATGTACATAGCCTCGATTAAACTTCGAGCATAAAAATTATGACAATCAAGATAATAAAAGCAAATTTCATTTACGTAGTGTTCATATACAAACTGAAAAACAAAGTTACAAAATAAGACTAATCGTGTGAGCCACCTTCAGCAAGGTGGACTTCAACGACCCCGTTATCTGAGGCCGAGTCAAAATCCTCTTCGGATTCATCTACTCGAAGCTTAGCATCATCCTTGTCCTCATCCTCGTCGTCTTCCTCCACCAACTATCCATCCCAGACTTTCTTGTATTAATCAAAACCCTTAAGTTTAAGATCGGGGAATTGTAATCTTGCCTACTCTATGGCCAGGTTAAAACCATTTTCATAAGTGGCGACATAGTTCTCCCTGATCTTCTTCTTAACTCGGGCTTTTAGCTTGGCTTTGGACTGACGGTCCCTTTGGTACCAGATCTCCCTCTTTCTGATCTCTATGGAGTGAGCCAAGTCAAGAGTCATTTGCATCTACTTCGTATTAGCCGCATGTTGAACCTCAAGTTCTTTGTTTCAAGTCCGGACCTGAATGATCTCAGCCTCCACCTTCTTTAGGGCATCCACAGCATACTCCGTCGAGGCCCAACAACATTCCTCCTCCTCCTGCAGCTTTCTCATGCTGTCATCTACCTTGGACGCCCTATTCTGTAGCTCGTAAGGTACCACAAGGTTCCGCTCCACATTTGACATCAAATATCAATGTAGCAGCACATCAGACGCCTTGGTAACTCGGTCCTTATCCACGGGGTTGATGAGCTGTCGAGGCTCCTTAAATTAATTAAAGTTTAAGGTCAATTACCTAAGCTACTTGTAGCATAAGGCAACCCTAAGTCGAACCTAAGGATTATTCTGAGTAGTGAATCATATTTAGAAACATATCAACATGGGGGTTTTGTTGTTCACATGATTAACAGAAATTAATGGTAAGTGGTAAACTTTTAGAGAAAAGAACCAATCCAAGTGTTAACTGATTCTGATTTTAATCCATCCTTGATTTCCAATTATCCATTCAATTATTAACCATGTTCTTGGCCTTAGAAAACATCAAGATGCCTCTCAGTCCTCTATGGATGTCCACTGGTTAAGCAACCAGAATTCGAAATTAACTAAGACTAAATGAATTAAGCAAACATTCAAGTCTAGTTTTACCTAAGTCCATGATCCAGCCAAGGTAATTAATCCATCCAAAAGCTCAGAAACATTAATCAAACATACAATCCTCTTTTATCACATGCAATTAAGCAATGAACACATGAATAATCCAAATCCGAATTAAGCAATTCAAACAGAATATTTCAGATGATTGAAAGAACTTGATTAACAACTAAATGAATAACAACAACACATAATCTCAAAACCAATAATCAGAACAGCCAAAACCTGGATTGATTTGATGAATTAGCTCTCCATGAACAAGAGAAGCCAAGTTCTTACAAAATATCTAAAGAGAAAACTTAAAGACTAAGGAAAGCTCAAAAGCTGTCTAAAATATCTAATTGACTTGATATGAATTTCGGCTGCCCCTTTGTGCTGATATAGACCTCCAAAATTACATGCACACCCAAATTGCCCTTAGGGCACACTTGTTCCCATGGGCCTTAGCTTTAATTGGGCTTTGGTTTGGGCCCATTTGGACTTGTCATGAGGAAGTTAGGCCCATTTAAGTGCCAATAGGTGTCTGGAACCATCAGCCAACTTCGACCGCAAATAAGACAATCTTCAATATAAAATATGGTGAACCGGTCTTCATAACAATTGAAGCTCTGTCTATTAGATTTCCAATGGTACTAGTTTCAAGTCCATATGACATACACAGCTCAAGTTATGGCCCAAACACTGCATATAGGTCAGGATCCTACGACAGCATGTCTTCTCTGGCTTCCAGGCTGCATACAACCTTCTGGACGTCCGAATTGGCTTTGGAGTCCTGAAAGAAAGTTGTAGAAAATTCTCTCAGCTTTCCTACAAGGTATGACTCGGAATTTTTAGACATCCAGAACTCAAGANATGCCTGAAACACAGAGACAGCATATAATGCCCAGTATTGCTGGAAATTGCAATTAAGCATAAATGGATCCTAAGTCATGAAATAAGGTCCAAGTCTACTCAATTCAGCCCAAAAGAGGTTTAAAAGACTAAGTATGAGGGATAACTATTGTATAAAAAGTGTGTTCATCAGGGGTTTATCACCGCGTCCAACCTCTCATTGAAGGGAAATTACGCGTTCCAAAAAGAAAAACTAGAGTGATTGTGGTCTCCTTTAGCAACAGCAGCAGAAAAGATTTCAAAATGCCTAACCTTCGAGTTAGGGTTGCTGCCTGGTTGGCTGGAGGTAGGATCCGGCATCGAAAGCTCAGTTTTTGTAGAGGTTTTCTGCCTCTTTGTTCCCTTATCCTTTCCCCAAGGATCAACAGAAGGGTCAATAAGAGCATCGACACGAGTTTCCACCCAACACTTCTTGGCAGGGAGCGCCCTAACAGGTTCACGATGGTTATTTCGGGCTCCCCGCTTTTCTTCTTAGCTGAAATCTTTGCGAGTTTGGACATATGAATCATATCGGCTTTGCTGATTTTTTCCTCTGCAAAATAAATCAAGATTGGTTAATGGTCTTAACAAAGTCTCAAGTACAAAAGCAATAAATACCGACCAATCAAATCCTTGGCTCTCAACTTAACCAACTCGGATTTCTCGTAAGTCAGCTCGGAAATAATCCCTATGATCCGGCGAGCTTCCCTGTTGTACTCACCTAGAGCCTTAGCCCAGATTCTATTAATGTATTGGTTCCATCTTAAAGGAAACCAAGGTCTTCCGTCCTCATACAAGAAAAAAGCCTTGTCCGACATGGGTATCCCATCCTAGGTCAGCACGGTGACTCAGAGAAATTGATCTTTCCATCCTTTCACCGATTCCTCAACGAGTTTGGTCATGCACAGTCGATGATGACTAGCAATGTACATAAACTCCTGCTCGGACTCTTTAGCATCTTTTAATGTAAAAAAAAGATAAAAATACATCTACTCAGGCATCTACAAACAACAAATTACACATTACTTAGAAAGTCCGGAGAAAGCCCCACCCATTAGTATGGAGTTGTGTAGGAGTCGCGTTCACTACACGGAAGAACTCCATCTTAAACTCAGTAAGAGGAAGCTCGGCCCCGCTCTCTCTATATATGCTATGCTAAAAGTAAAAAAGTTGTTAGTTGAATAGTCCTCACAAGCAGAGGAATTCCAAGGACAAGCTTCTAAGTCAAAGTCATGGTAATCCCAGTTAATGTAACTATAGTTCTCTTTCATTTGCCTAATATAACCAGGTCGGATCGATGTACTAATCGACCTAATACCCCGGTGAACAAAAAGAGGAACAAAAACACTCGTTGAAGGGACTTCCTCACAAGACTCACTCAAAGACTCAGAGGATCGACTAGAAGACTCACTCAACGAACTCATTTCTGGTGACTCAATCTAAGATTAACTCAAGTACGGGCGAGAGAAGGGTCTATAAACTTTACCTTATAGCAATCGACTGAGCAGGCAATTTCGAGCGAAGCAAAGACAATTCGCTAAAATTCTCCCCAACCTAATCATCAATCTTTGAAGATTTCATAAAAAGAGTAGAATGAAATCCCAGAACTCCTTATATATAGAGACAATCATGGCTAATCTAACGGTCTGACTTAATCGCATCCAACGGATAGCGAGCAGCTGCCTCTTAGCTCGAAAAGTCCAAATGTCACATTCGCAGCAACCTTTTGCCTCGAGAAGTGCAAATTGCAGCGGTCATCATGGTGATCGTCCTAGTAACCACTCACATTTCGCCACATGGCCCTACGTTGAGTAGTGAACAGTCATCATAAAGTAGTCATTTTTAATCTATCTTGTTGCTCAGAGATTGGCCACAGCGAACTCCGAACTTCAAGGGGGCAAGTGTAGATACCATATCTTGAGCCCAAATTCAAAGGCCCATTACACCAAAGGCCAAAAATAAACCTACCATTAGCATACCACCATCATATCCCTCAACACCCCTATAAATAACCCTTTCGTTATAGGTATAAGACTTTTGACTCATCTTTCATTTATGACATTTTTAGCTCGGATTGACCTAACTTAATCATCGGAGCCCAGAAATCAGAGTTCGACCCTTTAGTTCTTTTCACTTATGCAGTTTAACTCGATCCTATCAAACCTCCGAGATCCACCCGACCTCTAGTGTAACTCAGGCATCGTCAAGAACCATCAACACTTGGACATCTCTGAGATAATTGTGCACTCACTGTCAGACATATGAAATGTATGTATTTCGGGCCTCCACCGTTTCACAAGTGCAAAGATTAAGTGTCAATCAAACTGTATGTCCTTCATCTTCGCAACATCACCAAATCCAACCATTTCCACATATTCCATGATTCAATGATTCGATTTAGAAATCTTAAAACAAATATGGGCGCATAGTAATATATCCTCTTGTTGTAATTATTCAAAACAAAAATGAGTAAAAGATTGAGTTCTTGCAAAGATATACTAATTTTTTTGAATTTTTTTTTTAACTTACTTCTTGTTCCCAAACAACGCTTGAAATGTGCCCTTGTTGTTTGGCCAGAACTAAGGGATCATTGGACCAAGATTAATGAGTCAATGTGCCATACTGGGAGAAGAGAGAACTCAAAAAAAAGAAAGGAATAGAATGCAAATGGAAGAAAGGAGAGCTATGATGGGTGGGGTCAGGGGTGTTGAAAATGTGAGAAGAGAAGAGTGTGAGTGTAGAGATTATGAGAATTAGAGAGGAAGTGAGTGAAAATGTTGGAAACTAACTAAGAGTAAAAACATGTCGTGAAAATTGGAGAAGAGAGGAGAGGAGATGAAAATGCTCAGTTTAGGAAATGGTGAGCTAAAGATAGAGAGATGCCCTTGTAACTGCACATTAATGGCACCTTCTAAAAAATGCGCTATTTTAAGAATGGCGCATTTCCTTAAAGGTGTCATTGACTGCATTTTAGAGATTTAGAGAATCTCTGGAATCTCTGACTTTTGCTGCTTTCGGGTTTATGAGGCATGAGTGGGCATTGGAACAATGAAATGCGCCTTCCACAAAATGCGTTATTCAAAGAATTATGCATTTCCTTGAAGACGACATTAACTACATTTTAGAGATGCTGATAATCTTTGACCTCTCCTACTTTCCTGTTGAGGTATGAAATGCACCTTACAAGTAATGTGCAGTCACAACGTACCCGAAGGTCGCTACGACGCAAATGACGGACTTAGAAAAAAGATTAGTTTTCTGAAAGAAAACTTGAAGTCGCCACCAATTGTATTAAAAATTGGGGAACAATTGGAAAACCCCTTTTATCTCCAAAACTTGGTCTACAAACTAGAGAGGGTTTGGGAGTATAATTGTGTGTAAAGAAGGTGTTAGACACCCTACAACACCCGTCTAAAAGACGGTTACTTGAAATTAATTGTGTAAATTAAGTCATGGTCAAATTGTCTTTATTTTATTCCTAAATGAAAAAAAAAGGTGATTATTTAAATCTGGACTTAATTCATCACCCTCGAATGCTTATGTACCCTAATTAGGGATCAAAGTCCGCGTAGTTCGTAAGACGATTCAAAAGCTTAAAGGAAATTTTTCATTTTTGAAAACCAAATTCAAAACAACTGTTCATTTCATTTTTTTTTTCATTTTTATTTTTTCTTTGCTTTAATTATAAAAAAAACTAAATAAATAAGCATGCAACCAATATAAATTGTGAATAATTGTAAATATGCTATACATAAATCTAATCATGTCCTAAATCATTCTACTTTGTTCCTATGCTTTTCGGTTGCCAAAGTGGCACTTATCCTTACTTCGAGCAGATAGGAGAGTCACCCCTACCCCTCCCTTGATAAGTAAGGGGCCTATGGATACTAAGCGAACAATCACATTCCTAAATGTTATGCAAATGTATGATTTTAAGTATTACAACAATTGTCTTTGTTCAATAGGGGAGGGGTACATAATTGAAAATTTTAATCAAAATAAACAAAAACTCTCCGAGCCTCCGAATCGCCTTAGGGTTTTGCTAATAGCCCAAAAATTGTGACTCTCTCTCACATGGAACACACATTAGTTGGCTCAAAATAAGAAATTAAAGGTAACATATGCATAAGCAATTGAGCAGCCATAACACATCACAATAAATGACAAGATAAAGCAAGGAATATGTCAACTTATAGTGAAAAGACATACAATACTAAAGCACATGTGATAACCATTAAAAGTCAAAATACAACCATGAAAATGACATGCAAAGTAAGGCCATAACATTTAGTTAAACATGACAATCAACATACACTCCTAATTAGCATGCAAATGGTTCCAAAGAAGAAGACAGGACAACAAGTAAACACAAGGAAGAATAAAAAAAAAAATAGAACAGCAAAGATTGTAAAAAAAATCTGAGAATTCATGTCAATGTGATTTGACCCCAAAATTTTACATGACATAGAAAAACATCTCATGGTTTAAAAAATAAAAAAAATCATACAAAAATGAGCTCCCTAACTCAAGTTATGGTAAAAAAAATAGAACACTACCAGAATCAACTAACAATTTCATAGTACAGTTAAAACAACCATTTTCAAAAGAAAAATGAGTGATTATTTAAATATGGACTTGATTTGTCACTGTCGAATGCCTATGTACCCTAATTAGATATCAAAGTCCATGTAGTTCGTAAGACAGTTCAAAAGCTTAAAAGGAAATTTTATTTTCGAAAACCAAATTCAAAACAAATGTTCATTTCATTTTATATTTTTTCTTTGCTTTAATCATAAAAATAAACTAAATAAATAAGCATGCAACCGATATAAATTTTGAATAATTGTAAATATATTATGCATAAATATAATCGTGTCCTAAATCCTTTCACTTTGTTTCAACGCTTCTCGGTTCTCAAAGTGGCGCTTATCCTTACCTCGGGCGGATAGAAGAGCCACCCCTACTCATCCCTTATAAGTAAGGGACCTATGGATATTAAGCGAACAATCACATTCCTAAATACTGTACAAATGTATAATTTTAAGTATTACAATACTTGTCCTTATCCAATAGGGGAGGGGTACATAATTGGCAAATGTAATCGAAATAAACAAAAGCTCTCCGAGCCTCTGGATCGCCTCAGGGTTTTGCCAATGGCCCAAAGATTGTGACTTCCAATCACATGGAACACACATTAGTTAGCTCAAAATAAGAAATTAAAGGTCATATATGCATAAGCAATTGAGCAGACATAACATATCACAATAAATGAAAAGATAAAGCATGTCAACTTATAGTGAAAAGACATAAAATACCAAAGCACATGTGACAACCATTAAGAGTAAAAAATAAAATCATGAAAATGACATGCAAAGTTAGATAATAACATTTAGTTAAGCAGGACAATCAATATACACTCCTAATTAGCATGCAAATGGTTCCAAAAAGGAAGAAAAGACAACAAGCAAACACAAGGCAAAATAAAGAAAAATAGAACAACAAAGATAGAAAACAAAAAATAAAACAGGGGAAACTTGTAAAGAAATATGAGAATTCATGCCAATGGGATTTGACTCCAAAATTTTACATGACATAAAAAAACGTCTTATGGTTCTAAAGAATAAAAAATTATACAAAAATGAGCTCCCTAACTCAAGTTATGGCGAAAAAATAGAACACTGTCAGAATCAATTAACAATTTCACAGTACAGTTAAAATAACCATTTTCAAATTAAGACTGAGAGCAAATGAGACATGAAAAATATATGAAATTTACATATATGCAAGATACACATCTTAGGGTTCTAACAAGATAAGAATCATATCATTTGGGATTGTAAAATTAAAGTTATGATAAAAAAACCGACCACTACCAATGTTGGACTGACAGGTCCGAGAATGACCATTTAGAAACCAAATGTGATAATTATTATCTCAATTGACCAATTTGATTTTTAAAAATGAAAAAATTCAAGAGGTTTAGAATAAAATACAAAGTTTTCAAAAAATTTCAAGCATCATTTTGATTTTTAATTAAGAACCCTAAAACACATTCAAGAAAAACAAAGGCAAAACAAACAAAATACTCAAAAAGAAATCCACAAGACATGACAAATGGTACCAAAACAATAATAGGGCAGCAGACATGTAAAACTTACAATACCATCAACCAAGACCATGCTAAAAAAGACCAACCCTAAACAAAAGTCATGTCATATAGTAAACACAAGCAAAACAACAATAAACTAAGTACTCAACCACAATCAAAATAGAAACTAAACATAATCTTGCATTATGAGGATATTCAAGGGAGGAGAAAAACAACAAAAATCAAAATGAAACTCATAGAATTAAAATAAAATAGAGGCATTCAAGAGGGAAACAAAAAGAAACATACATTTCACATGAATTTAAACAAAAACCCACAAGAGAATCACAAAAAATCAAGATAAGAGTGAAGGTTACTTAGAGTTCTTCAAGAAAACTCATCTTCTTTGCTCAAAGGTGTAAAACCCAACTCCAAAAAGCTCAAATCACTATTGCTTTCTTGTTTTTCTCTCCAAGAATATCAAGAACACTCAAGAACTGTCAACTTTTCTCTCTTTGATCTATTTTTTCAAGTTCTTTCTCTTGTTTCTTGTTTTCACCTTGAGAGCATATTATGAGGCTCTCTCCTCTTTTTTTTTTTCCCAAATGCAATCAGCTCTCTCAACTTGGAGAGCAAGTTGAGGGTAATTTGGTCCTTTCATACCTTTTTGCACCTTCCTCCTACTTTCCTTTAACTTTGACATGTGAAAAATTCAATAATTATTCTCCAAAATACTCTAACTAAATTGCACACTTCAACCCTTCTAATTAATATTAAATAAGGTTAAGAAGCCCCAATTAGCAATTTTTTCAAAATTATTTTGTACAAGCAATTTTCATGAAGCTTCTTTGAGACTACATCTTTTCACTTATGCTTCAAAAAATTCTTTAAACCCTAGTTGATCTCCTTTCAGATTTTTAACAATTTTATTTATTTATTTAAAAAAATAAAAATCAAAAAACCCTAATAGACCAATTAGGCCAAATTAGGCCAAAATGAGCTCTACCTTGGACCTAAATTAATTCAATTGGTCCCAAATTAAATAGTCCAACAAACATATATAATTTATTTGGACTAAAAACATTAGAAAAAAATAATGGGTGGGCCCAAAGGCCCCTAAACTAGGGTTTTAGCATGACAAACCAAGCCCAAAACATGAATTTTGACCCAAAATCACTAAAAACTTGAAAAATTATAATTTTTATATCCAAACAAAGTATTTAAAATAAGTCAAATGGGTCAAAAGACTCCAAACTCAAATTTAAAGAAAACGGGTCAAAAGACTTCCTAACTTATATTAAAATGAAGTGAGCCAATGCTCAAAAATAAAAACTTTAATTTAAAAACTAAAAGAGGCCTTAAAGACCTTAAAATCAAATTTTATAATTAAAAATAATTTTTTCTCTTTTTTTTTTTAAAAAAAAAAACACGTAACAACTCTCAGATAAAATACGTTGTCTACAATTGTCCATCTTTACATGTTTTCTTATAGATAAAACACACTAAGCTTTTGCTTACCGTGTTTTAGTGTAAGAAACATGTAAAGATAAAATATCAATATTTTGTTCGATACTTAGAAAATTAATGGCTGGAATTGTAATGACATGAAAATTAATAGCTGAAAATGTAATGACATAAAAATTAATAGCAGAAAAAATAATGACTGAAAATGTAATGACATAAAAATTAATGGCGAGAAAATTAACTGCATGAAAAAATAATGGGGAGAAAATTGATAGTTGAAAATGTAATGACATAAAAACTAATGGCAGAAAAAATAATGGCTGAAAATGTAATGACATAAAAATTAATAACAGAAAAATGAATGGCGAAAAAATTAATGACATGAAAATTAATGGTTGAAAATGTAATAACATGAAAATTAATGGCAAAAAAATTAATGGCTGAAAATATAATGGCATAAAAATTAATGGCTGAAAATTTAATGGCATGAAAATTAATGACTAAAATGAACGTACCCTGTGGCACTAAGACGGGATATCTTTGATCTCTTGCAAGTAGAAGACGGTTTAATCAAAATTCACTCTTTCAAAAGTCAACTCGTTCAGGCGTATCATTTCTCATCAGCACACTAGACTTCTTTCCTTGTCAGCTAAATTCTATCTCTCTCTCTCTCTCTCTCTCTCTCTCTCTCTTTTACAAGATGAAATCACAAACTCCTTTAAAATCGTAGACTAAGATAAATCCTTCTGATTAGCTATTTCCCTCTTTTTATTTCTTAATACCCTTTCAAGGTCTCTTTATTTCATTTATCATTAAAGAAAACCTCTAGCACATCTCGGGCCTTGCTTATATTTAAAAAATATCATTTTGAAATTTGAAAATTATGTCAATGTGACCTACTTTAAAAAAATAAATGAATATGTCATATAAACAATCCATTCACATTTTATTCAAAATAATAATTTAATAATTTATCATAGAGAGTATGCATAACTAAAAGAAGTAAATTCAATGAATTAACCTTTTTTATTTCAACAAGATAGAACATGTACAAAATTTCACAAGATCGAAACACAAAGAGATATCCATTAGAATAAAAATTTGCCCCCCAACATGGAGTCTTTGAAAAATTGTATTTGCCCTAATAAGTAGGTGTTTACGTATCCTCAAAGAGAAATCAAAACTCACGTAGTTCGGGATGAGAGATCCAAAAGCCATATAGAACGGACAATTTTGCCCCAGTTGTAACTATGTGATGTCCAGCTCTTATTAATTCTCATATTGTAATCGGATTAGACTTTCACTTGACTGAAGAGACATTTATCTTTCTGATGTTGAAATTCGTCGCTTTTGCTTTCTTATGAGTTTCTTCCCTCATCTCAAACAACTTTTCTATCTTCTTTGATTGATTTTCGCACAAACTTTCTTGTAGGCTCAAACTCACACTTGGATTGCCCTTTTGGGTTTTCAATCTAGTGATTTTTTGGGCGCCCTAACTTTTGCCTAAATCGCCCTTTCTAGTTTTCAATCTAGTGGGTTTTTTTTTTTTTTTTTTNTTTTTTTTTTTTTACGAGTAATATCTTCTAACTGTGTCAGAGTTTATTGGCTTAGCAAGCTCCTACCCTTCCATATTTGTGAAAATTAAAGCTCCTCCAGAGAATGCTTGCTTGACAATGTATAGGCCTTGATGAATTGAGGCCCATTTTCCCCGCACATTTTCTTGATGAAGTAAGACATTTCTCAAAACTAAATCTCCCGGTTGAAACTCTCGAGGTCAAACCTTTTTTTTAAATGCTCTAGCCATTCGTTGCTAGTACAATTGCCCATGACAAATTGCAATTAATTTATTCTCTTCAATCATGTTCAGTTGCTTATACCTAACTCGTGCCCATTTTGATTCTTCTAATTCAGTTTCTATCAAAACTCTTAGAGAGGGAATTTCTACTTTTATAGGAGTAATAACTTCCATGCCATACACCAAGGAATACGGTGTTGCCCCAGTTGACGATCGAACAGCTATGCGATAAGTGTGCAAAGCATAAAGAAGCATTTCATGCCAATCTTTGTAGGTCACCATCATCTTTTCCACTAGCTTCTTGATGTTTTGTTGCAGCTTCTATTGCTCTATTCATCTGAAGTCTATATGGTGAAGAATTGTGATGCTTGATCACAAACTGTTTGCACAACTTTTGTATATCCTCACCATTCAAATTTGAACCATTATCTGTGATGATTCTCTCTGATTGGCCATATCGACAAATGATATTCATCTTCAAGAATCTGGCAACTACCTTCTGAGTCACTTTCGCATAAGAAGCAGCCTCCACCCATTTTGTGAAATAATCAATGGTCACTAAAATAAAACGGTGTCCATTAAATGCCTTCGGATTGATCGGACTGATAACATCAATTCCCCACATTGAAAATGGCCAAGGGGTTGACATATTATGCAATATAGACGGGGGTACTTTGATATAATCCGCATAGATTTGACATTTATGACACTTCCTGACATAATCAATGCAATCCCTCTCCATTGTTTGTTGCAAAGTCCTTTTCATGAGCGCGACGATGCGAGGCGGCGAAAAGAATATGTGTAAAAGTGTGGAAGTGTGAAGCTTTTTAATTAAAAAAATGATTGAAGAAAACTAATAGAGTCGCCACCAATCAATTTAAGGCATGATTGGAAGCCTATAAAAAAAAAGGCTTGGTCTACGTTATCGGAGTTTGGGTAAGAGAGTTGGTTACGTGTAGGGAAGATGTTAGTACCCTACGACGCCCGTTCTAGCGAACGGTTACCAATTTAATTTTATGTCATCTAAAAAATTGTTGAATGAAAATGGTTATTAAATTATATTTTAAAATAGATTAATGTGTTATTAAGCCCTACCAGTACTTCTGGCAAAACCTAAAAAGATGCCTCAAGACTATTAGGTAGAGACAGTGATCATCATTACGATCCTCGCCCGATTTATTCTGTAATAGGAAATTTTGAGCAATTTCACTGAGTGATAACTAGATACACAAAATGTAATTTATTACGTATTCAAGAAATAAGTTTGAGGTTCGTGGCAAAAGATTTTTATTGGAGATCTTTCTTGAAGTCCACCAGTACATCTAGAAAGACTAAAGTGACACTTCTCACCTCTGAAATGTCAAGGAATCATCGTTATCATGACTATCCTTAACTATTCCCTAGTCGGTAATCTTATTCTAGCATGAACAAAAATAATGATAAAAGGAGATAAAATGCAACATAAAATGTCAAAAATTACAATAATAAAAGAATCAAAGCGGTATTGGGAGTTTTATTGGCCACTCCAGTACCTCTAGTATAACCAAGAAATTATCCCTCACCTCAGGAAAAATTAAGAAAGATTGTCAACACAATTATTCCCTAATTTAATTCGTCGTTGGGCTTTGATTTTATTTAATTCACAAGGTAAAATAAAAATAATCATGGCAATAGAACACATAATGTAAATAAAAAATAATTAGAAGCATACTTATATATATATATATATATATATATATATATATATATATATAATAATTGAACTTAATCACTAAACGAATAACTAATCTACATATTATTAATGAGCCTTTCATCAAAGGAAGCCTTAAAAAAAAGAATAACACTAATACTAGGCCCAATTCAAATAGTACTAAAACAAAAGCTAAGGAAATAAAAAGAAAAGTTGGGTCAAAAAACCATCTCATAAGCCTGGTCGAGCAACCCAAATATGGCAACAAGAAAGAAAAAAAAAAATGGATCCAATACATAAGGAAAAAAAGGCCCATATGAGATAAACCCAAACAAATAATAAAAGGAAGACTAAAACATCTGGTGGGCTGGCCCATTTCGGACCAGACCCAACTAGCTAAACCCAACAAGAAAAATAAAAAGACTAAGTTATTTAAACCAAACCCAAACTAGAAATAAACTCATTAACCAAATAAAATAGACCATGTCTAGAGGCCAAGCAAACAAATGGCCCAAACAAAAATCTGAAATCATGACCCAAAAAAACAAACCACATTAACACCATAAAACCCAATCAAATAAAAAAATAATCCTAAACAAACAAACAGCAAATGGCCTATTTCGGCCATAGCAAACAAAACACAAACTTCCTATGCCTTTAACAATAAAAGGCCCAAATAAACATATATACACTAAAAGGAAGACTTGGTAAATAAACTTTAAAAGAAAGAAATCAGAAATCAAAACCAAATAGAAACATGCAAGAAGAATAGAGAGGAGAGTCGAAGAACAAATGGAAAAGACGCAGGATACCTCATCTCTTGGCTTTGGGGTTCAAAACTTGGTTCTAACTCACTAACCCAGTGTGCCCATGTAAGGATCTTTCTCTCTACTTCATTCTTTCCCTCAAAATTTCTCTAGTTCTCTCTCTATTTCCCACATGAGGTTCTATTTCTCTCTCTAGAAAATGGGTCTCTCTCTCTAATTTGGGGCTTTTCTCCTTCACTAAAAAATGGTCAACTTGGAGGTGGAACCGCTGCTACCACCGATCCCACCCCTTCGTTTTTCTTCTTTTGGCTACTATGGATAGCTTTGTCTTTAATTTTTTCTAGGAATATAAGGGGTAGAAACAATATTGGAACAATGCAGAGAATGCAAATTTTGGTTAAGGGTTACATACCTGTGAATGACTATGAATGAGTGAGTACAACTCTCTGTGGGTATAGAACTCGGAGTGTCTCCTGTTCCCAAATGCTCTACTGTGTATGAAGGATAGAGAATGTGTATCTCTCTGAGCTATGTGTGTCTCCACTTTCTAAAGAAACTCACTCTATTTTCTCGGATTTTTGCTTCTCAACATTTTCATATTTTTCCATCTCTCTATCTCTCTTTCTGTATCTCCTCCCTTGCTCTACTTAGGGAGACCCAATTTATATCCAAAATTGTGGTTAGTTGCTAAACTATCCTTCTCCCCTTTGCAGGTTGTGCAGCAGAAAATGGTGGCGTCACCCAACAATGCAGCGTCAATGGAGCTGGCTTGCTAGCAGAAAATGCCAAAGGGTTGCTTTTGCTGCACCCTTATTCATTTAATTTCTTTTGTCACTTTTTGTACACGATCTTTTATTTTAACAAAATGGAAAATATTCTATAACATATTTTGATTTGTGTTTATTCTTTCTGTTTTTGTTTTTTTTTGTAATTTTTTTGGGATATTTGAATTGGACCTATAAGAAAAATTAAAAATGCCAATATACACAAATGGGCTTAGTCCAATTTATCCATAGAGAATAAGTGCAAATTTGGGTAACAATAAGTCTAAATTAAACTAAGTTGACTTGGACAAAATTGAGTATCAACATTGTTGACCAGTAATAACCCGCTTTTAGAATTTTTCGAGTTATCATATGGCCATTTGCATGAGTAGCACATATTCCATCATGAACGGCACCCAGAGTGCGATTAGCCTCCTTGGCATCTACACATCGTAATAGTGTTCCATTGTGGCTTCTTTTGTACAAAATCTCTCCACTCAGAAAGAAACCCAATGCAAGATGCCTAATGGTCTTCTTATCATTTTCATTTGCCCCAGTTGGTTATTCTCTGAGCTTAATATATTGCAAAATGTCATGGTACCAAGGGTGGCCATCAAGTTCCTTTTCCAGATTAGAGCAATAAACTGGTTCGTCTCCTAACTTCACTTGTATAGGTTGCACTATTGTAGACACCGTATTTTGTCCGAGTCTTTTGATAGTTAAAAATATATTTAAGAAAAATTAAAGATAAATTAAATTTTTAATTAGTTTTTTTTATTTGTTTGGGCTTTTACAATAAAAAAGAAATCTAAGCCTAATTCATTGTCTCACCAAGCCCATTTTTATTTAAGCCTACTTGTTCCATTTTTGTTATTTTTCTTAATTATGTAAATAATTGATAAAAACATATAAATATATTTTGTAAATTTACTTTTTGCATCATTAGATCTAAATGAGCCAATACGAAAGCAAAGAATGGATTTCCTTCTCTCCCCGTTGGTGCAATCTTTGATTTATTATTTTTTTAAGCAAATAATTAAGTAACTAAATAAATAAAGCAAATAAAAAAAGAAGCAAAAGGCTGGGCAGCAATTACATGGGGGAAAAAATGGGAATTGAGCAACAAAAAAAGATATATACGTACAAGGGAGAGCAAAGAAGGGAGATAGAGCATTTAGCATAGAGGAAAAGCATAAATGGTTACTTTGAAAGAGAGCAAGAACTGAACAGCAATAAGAAGGCATTCAGCAAAAGGAGTAGCATAAATCAAAACGGAAGAATCAAAACTAGAGCAAAATCCAAGTAAGGTTAATGATCCCTTTTATTTTCTTTAATTTTCTTGATATTCTTGCTACTGCCCTATTTCATTTTTGGTGTTCTTGGACTGATTTGGTCAATTTCTTTTGTTGATTCATCTTGTTCCTTTGATTCTTTGTTGTTTCTTTGCTCTTCCTTCTTAAATCCGAAAATTAAAAAAATTGTGGGCTATGTTCTTGTTGCTGCCCTATTTCATTCTTGGTGTTCTTGAGCTGTCCTATTATGTTCTTACTTGATTTTTGTGGATTAGGTTGATTTAATGTTGGATTGTTGATCAATTGAGATAGTCAGGATGAAATGTTCATAGATTTTTGATTAATTGCAATTCTGGGCTGTTTATATTTTTCTTGAAATTTTCTGCTCTAGTTACCCTTTAATCTTGATGAACTTTGGTCATTTGGTTCTTAGATGTCCAAATTCAGTTGAGGTTTATGTTCCTAGGTCATTTGTGCTTCCATTAATCGGTTTAGAAAAGTTTTCTAGGTTAATTAAGTGATGACTGAACCTTCATGTGAAAACTTGATTGTTTGAATGTTGTTAAAAGCCCTTTCATGCATGCTAGATTTTTCTGGGCATAATTGCTGCTGTACCAACCCTTATTAGCTTGGAAATTGCTTGACTATAGCCTTTTGTTGGGTTAATCTTTGCCAAATCTTTGTTCTCTTTTAAATCCTTGTTGTCCTGTTTTGAATCTAACTTAGTTTCTTCTTGTTCCATAGCTTAATTGCTACCCTATTTTGCTTTAAATTATCTTGTTAGCCTTTGCATCTTGCTGCCTTCTTTTGTTTTCCCTAGCCAAGCATATTAATTTTGTTTCTTGTTGCCCAGATTTTTCTTTGCTTGAACATCTTATTTCCTTGCTGCCCTAATTAGCTATTGTGCTCAATTGCTCAATTTTGGCTTGCACTTAACACATTAAGCATGAAAATTGTTGCATGGTAGTGTTTCTCCCATAGAGAGTCAACTTGCATTCTCTTTTATCATGAAAGAATCATTTGTATAAGCCATTTTCGCTGCTATCAGTTCTTGCTGGTAGCACTCAGTGTTTGATTTATTTCTGGAGCTTCAGAGCTCAAAATAAAGTGATGTTGGTCTCATTAGAACCGGGAGACACATATATTCATTTTTTGTATTTTTTCAGATTTTTTCCATGTTTACTTCGCTCCCAGTTTGTATTTAAAGTCGGCTGTTTTTCTACTCTGTCAAGACTTTTGATCTTCTCTGGCAGCGTGTAACTTTTTATTTCTTTTTGGAGTTATATAACTCCGAATTGCATGATTCTTATCTCTTTAGAATCGTAAGATGTATTTATTCATTTTGTGTATTTTTCAGATTTTTATCATGTCTACTTTGCCCCCAATTGGCATTTAAAGTTGGCTATTTTTTTTTTTTTCTGTTTTGTCAGTTTAGTTGATTTTCTTTGACAGCAGGTGGTTTTTTGATTCTTTCTAGAGCTATAGAGCCCCAATTTAAGTGTTTCTTTTGAATCATAAGATGTCTATCTTCAATTTGTGAAATTTTTATAATTTTTACATTTCTTGTCAATTGTTTAAGGTTCTGTTCGGCCTGTTGTTCGGAGTTTATTACTTATGTTTTTTTAATTATTTTGGAAGCTATTCACTAGGTTAGTTCTCATGCATTGTGTGCACTATTCCAAGGGGTGTTTAGGGTTTGAATGTGCATTTTTGGTTGATTTTGTGTTATTCCTTTTGAGGCATATGGAGTTTAAATGTGTAGGTCAATTAGATAGATTTCTTCTAAGTCTTGCCTAACCTGTGTTTTGGTGTATTCATGAGCATCCTCGGATACGACTCATGGTATTTGTGAGTATGAGCAAATCGAAAGGCCCAACGGGAAGATACCTCGCCGCAAGCTTGGAGCAAGAATGACATTTTATCTTTTATTTTATTTTTTGATGTAAATTAAAAATTTTCGGTACTTAGATTTTGAGATAGGTTTTGTAATATTTAAAATCATGCATTTGCACTGCATATAGAAAGTATACATGTGTCGTGTAGTATTCGCATGCCCCTTCACTTATCATGGGAGGATAGGGCGAATCAGTCTTATATGGGATGTCTTTTTCCATCTGATCTAGGTGAAGGTAGCACCACCTTGGACAGTCACTTCATGCGATGAAGAGGTGGAAGGATTTAGGTCCCAGTAGATAATTCATACATTGCAACTTTAATTTTCTTTGTTTTTATTTTCATAAGATATTATTGTAACAATTTATTATTCTAGGGTAAATAAAATGTATATTTTTTGCCATATTTTGTTCACACAACTAATTTAGGATAACCGTCTTTAGACGGATATTGTGGGGTGCCTAACACCTTCCCCACAACATAAACAAACTGCCAAACCCTCTCTGATTCGTAGACCTTTGTTTCTTTCAATTAATTAAAATGGGGGATTTTCCAATTGTTCCCCACTTTTTTAATACAATTGGTGGCGATTCCAAAGTTTTTATTTTGAAAACTAAATCTCTTTTTATTTAGCCATCTGCGTCGTAGCGACCTTCGGGTACGTTGTAACAACTATTACTTCACATTTAAGCTTAGTCATTACGGCCAATGTGATCAAGGCATCCACGAATTGGTTCTTGTCGTGAGGTAACTGAGAAAATGTGATGTCTTCAAATTTCTCCATTAACTGCTTCAAATATTTTTGATATGGAACCAATTTTGAATATTTGGTTTGTCATTCTCCAATCACTTCATGAATGATGAGTGCAGAGTCACCAAAAACATCCAAGGTGTCAACTTTTAGATCTAGAGCCGCTTGTAGACCTCTTACACAAGCTTCATATTCGACCATGTTATTAGTACAATCGAACTCTAACTTAATGGCTATAGGAAATTCTTTCCCTTCTGGTGACACGATCACAGCTCCTATTCCTTGCCCGTACACATTCATAGCACCATCGAAGTAGATTTTCCACCTTACTTCTTCTTTTTTATCCCCTCATTTGACTACGAGAACATCTTCATCAGAAAATTCAAATCTCATAGGTTGATAATCGTCTACGGGATTTTCAGCTAAGTAATCAGCAATTACACTTCTTTTAACAGCCTTCTTTGTCATATACACCACATCGTATTCTGAAAAGACAATTTGCAACTTAACTAGTCTTCCGGAGAGATAGGGCTTTTCAAAGATGAACTTGATGGGATCCATACGAGAGATGAGCCATGTAGTATGGTTTAGCCTTTATTGCCAGAGTCTACTAGCCACCCAAACTAACGCACAACACGTCTTTTCAACCATGACATATCTTGTCTCATAATCAGTCAAATATAGAATGAGAGGCTTTCTAGGTGTCAGAGGTACAAGCACCGGTGGGTTAAGCAAATACTCATTGATCTTTTCAAAAGCTTCTTGACATTTTTCATCCAATTCTCTTAGATTATTCTTTCTCAGCAACTTGAAAATGGGTTCACAAGTGTGAGTAAGATTTGAAATGAATATGGTTATGTCATTAAGCCTCCCTAGAAAGCTCCAAACTTCTTTTTCTGATCTCGGAGATGGCATTTCTCAAATTGCTCGAACTTTGTCTGGATCTACTTCAATTCCTTTCTCGTTAACGATGAACCCTAACAATTTACCAGAAATCGCACCAAAAGTGCATTTGTTTGGGTTCAATCTTAGCTTGTATTTTCTCAGTTTTTTGAACAGTTTCCAAAACACATTCACATGACTTTCCCCTTGTTTTGACTTGGTCACCATATCATTTACATAGACCTCAATTTCTTTTTGCATCATGTCATGGAAAAGTGTAAACATTGCCCTTTGATAGGTAGCTCCTGCATTCCTCAACCCAAATGACATTACCCTATAACCATGGCCCCAGTGAGTGATGAAGATCGTCTTCTCTTTATCCTCCTCGACCATTGGAATTTGGTTATACCCCGAATACCCATCCATGAAAGAATATCGGTGATTTTTTGCCGTATTGTCAACGAGCACATCTATATGAGGCAGAGGAAAGGAAAACACGTCAATATACTCTTTGAAAAGAGTAATCATTTCCTCTCTTTCCATATTATCAACAATCTTCAATTCCTCCTTTTCATCTTATGTACCTAGGTTTATGATATGAATCTCTTCATTATGAGGAGGTATCGCTTTTTCAGCCGACTCAATTATTTTTGTAAATTTATCAGAAAGATTTGAATCTTCATTAGAGCAGTAATCATCTTCACCAAATTCAATATGAGAATCAATTATTGGACACACAAGAGCTTCCACTTGAGACATTAGATCTATATTAACAAGACTCTTAAGAATAGATTAAAACATAATAAAAATTAAAATGGATAATAAAGTGAATAAGAAAGATAGAAACAGCAAAATGAGGCCAAGAATGAATGAAAATTCCATGATAAATCATTTCATTAAAATTTTCAAATAAAACATGGTCTAATATAAGATAAAGATAACATTCAAATGACTTTGGACCTCAGTCAAATGAAATAAACATGGCATAAACAAATATAACTCAAAGAGGACCACATCTGGCATTGGTTCAAAGCCGAATCCAGCAGTTCTTCTTAGAGTAGCAGTCCAGGGTATTCATAATATGCATATGATCAATAATTGGCGACTCAGTTGATGGTACAAAGGTTTCTTGCAAATGAGGAAGTCTGGTCTCATGGTGTTTCTTTGGCCGTCTTAGGAACTCTTCCATGGAAGGCTCACACCCCAACCCTTGTCTACCTTCATTTTCTGGAAGCATAATGGGCTCATTGATACCTTACAGGTTGGACACCAAGCCTTTTCCTTCTTGAAATCCGTTATTCTCCATCATTTTTGCCACAACTTGGTTAACCTCCCCTTTTTCTTGTAAACCTTGATTATTGCACTGGACGATCTCTAAGGATTGGAAAGAAGATTCCAATGCATGTTCTGTCAATTCAACATACGGCAATGAACTAGACTTGCTCACCAGCAACTCCTCTTCCCCTTTGATGGTTATAACTCTCCCTCCATTCGCATATTTTAGTCTTTGATGCCATGTAAACGGCACCACTCTAGCTGCATAAATCCAAGGCTTACCCAGTAACATAGTGTATGTAGGTTCTATATCCATTACTTGGAAGCAAATATCAAACTTATTTGGCCCGATCTCCAGTTGTAAAGAAACGTCCCTAAGCACTTCACATCTTGTCCCATCAAAGACTCTTACTACTATACTACTCTCTCGTATGCAGGATGTATTCACTGGTAGTTGCATGAGGGTGGCATAAGGTAGCACATTCAATGCAGACCCATTATCAATCAAAACCTTAGCCACTATATAGCCTTCACATTTGAGCATGATATGAAGTGCCTTGTTATGAGCACTCATACCAGACATCAACTCCTCTTCAAAAAAGAAGATTGTGCTAAAGTTCTTGACAAAGTTTACCATTCCCTCGAACTTCTCCACAATTATGTTCGGCCACACATAAGCTTGTTGCAAGAACTTCTGTAAAGCTTGCCTATGACATTCGAAGTTCATGATAATAGATAACAACGAGATACGGGCAGAGGTTTTCTTAATCTGTTCCACTATGTCATATTCGCTTTGCCACATTATCTTCAAGAACTATTCCTCCTCCCTATTTACCCCTTAGGCATCTCCTTAGCCAAGTTTGGCTCTCTATCATCACTCACAACTTTTCTTCTTTCCCTTTTCTGGCGTTCTACCTCTCCAGACAGGTAAACCCTCTCATTTCTGGTCAAACCACCCATCCTTACCACGTTGGTGATTGTACTTGGCTTCTCTTTCTCCTTCTTTTCTAGGCAACTCCTTGAAATTTCTTCATTGGTGTTCACTATTCTTACCCCATAATTCCAGGGCACGACGTGGTTGCTTTCATAAGAGAAAGGTGTAGGTACCTCTATAACCACATCTGGTTGGGCTTGGCTAGCCAAAGGATTTGATAAAACCTTAAGGACAAAGGGACACTTGTTGCTCCTTCTCAATCACACTAACTTCCTTCTAATTCTTGCTATTTCTTTTCTCAAACCTCAACATCTCTAAAGCCATCAGCTTCTGAAACCCACATTTGAACTCCCAACATTCCTCTATGTCATGGCCTACAATTTGGTGATGTTCACAGAAAGAATCACCATTATATTGACCATCCTTTTTTATTGGTCTACAAGGAATTTCCAATTCATACGCAGCTAACCTCAAGTTCTCCCACACTACCCTCATAGAAGTCCTTACTTGAGTGATCTTTTGAACCTACTCAACCCCCTCCACGATGACGTTAATCCTCGGTTTCACTTCATGATTAGGCAAATGGTTGTTATTCACATTATGACCTCCCCCCATCTCCTCAATCTTGATCACTCATTGTTTGATCAGATTTAGAATAGCAAACTTAAAGCTAGGACAGTCTTCAATGGAATGCCCTACAACACCTCTATAATAGTCGCACTTGAGGCTCGGGTTATACCATTGAGGGAAGGGTGGTTGCAATGGTTGTACAGGCTTGTGAGCTATCACATGAGCTTCACACAATTGTTTGAATAATTCAGCTCTAGTAATAGGAATGTTTGGGAATAGTTCATTTCTTTGTGAAGGACGAGGTTGGTTCCTATAGCCCTAATAGTTAGGCCTGATTGGTGGTTTGGGAGCTGGAAAGTTTTGAGGTGGATTTTGATAGATGTGAACAAAAGATGCTTGAGAGAACTAATAATTTGGTGTGTATTAGGGATAAGATGGAAAGATGACATTTATCGGGTATGATGGTGAAATTGAAGGATCTGGAGAATAACTTGGTCTTCTAGGTTAAGTATAATGGTTGGTTCAAGGTGTTTGAACTCAATCCACCTCTCCTTCCTTTTTCTTCTGAAAACCTGCTTTCCTTTGGCCAAAGCTATTGTTGTGTAAAATCCTAACGCAAGTGCATGTTATCATTTCCAAGTAATAAGATGAGAGTGAATTATCGTTCCCACGAGGATTAATGTTATCAATTACTGAAATTGGGTTAATCTCAAAATTAAGATAGAACTTTAAGTAAACTGAAAATAAGCTAAGACAGATAAAATGATGAATTAATTAAGAGAGAAAAGCCTAGGGTTTTGATTTCACCATAATTAATCTCGGTTTTCATTCCTCATGTCATTAATATCGATTTATCTTCCTAATTGCTAGTCAAGATTCCCTAATTCATTCACTAGCTTCTCCCAAGGTCTAGTGAAAATATCCCAAATTACTAACCCTGTATATTCCTATACAAGTTATAATAATTACAGATTCATTAGGTTCTATGGATCTTTTAATTGACTACACAAGCCATGGAGGTATATTCCTATCCTCCATGCAACCTATGGTATTTATCCCAATGAACTAGACACAAAATTCTCCTTCTGGTCTCAATGGGCAGTTAATTAGAAGCATTAAGAATAGGGATGAACACTCAAACAGAAAAGATAAACCTTAAATTAATTTCACAAGAAACTACAACCGTTCATAATTAAACTACATCGTAGCCATAGATAAGAAATTAGTTCATAGCAGAAGAAAAGAGCATGGTAGAGTAAACTCTAGACATAATTGAGAGGGAAGAAAAATGAAACTCTGTAGAGAAACCACCAATCTGCTGTCCAAGTTGCCCCTCTAAAATCCTTATTTTCCTCTTGCTTCCAAAAAGTCCAGAAAAAGATCCCTAAATTCAAACCTAAAAGTTGCTTAAATACTAAAACATACTACTCCTAATTCTAATCGGAAACTAAAGCTACGTGTGCAAAGGAGGAATCATTGGGCGTTAGGACGCTGGTTCACGGACGCTGGGACGCCCATAATGGCTTATTTGGAGATGGTTGTCATCGCAACGCCAGGTCTTGGGCGTTGGGACACCCAACTTGTGATTCAATTGGGCATTTGGCTAATAGGAGGGCGTAGGGACGCCAGGGAGTAGCGTAGGGACGCCCAAAACCTTGCTCGCCTCTGCAGTTGGTGGACTTCGAGCGAGGACGCCTACCAAACCAAAAATTTTCCAAAACTTGTCTTCAATGCCTCTTTAAGTATGAATCTCCACACTTTACAGTAATCCTACAAAATAGACAAAGTTAATTAGTTTAAAGCTCACCATTCTAAAGAAACAAAACATAAAATTAAGCTAAAAGCATATATAAAGTGGGTATAAAACCCACCTAACAAATACCCTCAAACTTAACATTTTGCTTGTTCTTAAGCAAAGACAACAACTAAAAACAACAACAAAATATTAGTTCAATTGAAAGCTAACTATGGAGTGAACAATTCATTTACTCACCATACAGGCCTCAAAGATCTCTAAAAGATATAGTTTCAAGAAAAGGTTAAAATCTCATGAATGTGTATAATTGTTAACCCAAAAATTAGCTTCACCTCACCAAAATTTCCTAAGTTCAATTAAGGATAACCCTTCATTTCTTTACTTTTTATCCTTAAGTCAGATTATGCAAACAAGCTTAGTTTGAATAACGATCTCGAACTGAAGCATTCAAACTTCCATATGCTTGCTTTTTATGTCAATCTCCACTAATGTAGGCAGTTCACAATATCAAGAATCAAAAGGACTTTGACAGGTTTTTAATGTATGAGTGGGCTAAGGGTAAGACAAAAGATAATAACGAGGTTCAAATCACCCATCATACAAATTCATTTTTTAGAGCAACTTCCAAAAGCACCCATCTTTTTCACTTCTAACTTCCCCCAAACTTGTTTTCTTCTATAATTTGTCTTTCAGCAACAGAATTCATCTTTTTGTGCCACTTCATCCCAATTTCATGCTTCAAGTCATTCTTTTTCTTTTCTTTCAACATTTGTTTCTTTTTATTGCAAATGTTCCTTTTTAGCAGGGATGCAGCACTTTTGATTTTCATTCTTTTTTTGTGGCAATTACATTGATATTCTCTTTTCTTTTCCTCCACCCATTCTTCGTAGAATTTCTAGCTCTAGATGCTCTTAAGACTAAAAATGTGATTTAGGTAAAAGGTAAAAATCAAAAGATCATACGAAGGGCTAGGGTCAATGTAGGTGACAAAGAAAGAAGTTACATTAAGCTCAATGGGGTATGCTAGGGATGAAATATCATAAAAAGGGTTAGCTAGAAAGGCTCAAACTAAACAAATATGGCCTAAATTTTTGGACCAATCTTTTCTGTTGGCATTCACTGTTTTCTCTAAGATCCATTTCAGTTCCCTATTTGAAATTTCCACTTGGCCACTTGTTTGGGGGTGATAAGCTGTGGCAACCTTGTGCTTAACCCCATACTTGGCCAATAATGTCTCAAACTGTTTGTTACAGAAGTGCTTTCCCCCATCACTGATAATTGCTCTCGGGGTGCCAAACCGAGTGAGGATATTCTTTCTAAGGAAATTCACCACCACTCTAGAGTCATTAGTGGGTAATGCGGCGGCTTCAACCCATTAAGAGACATAATCAACCGCTACCAGAATGTATTGGTTGTTGAAGGAGGAAGGAAATGATCCTATGAAGTCAATTCCCCAAACATCAAAGAGTTCCACCTCCAAGATGGTAGTCAAAGGCATATCATGGCAATGAGAAATATTCCTTGTTTGTTGGCATCTATCACAAGCAGACACAAACAAGAGGGCATCTTTGAACAAAGTGGGTCAATAAAAATCTGACTGGAGAATTTTGGCTGCTGTGCAGTTGGCTCCAAAATGACCACCATATTCTGAAGAGTGGCAATGATGAAGAATATTAGTAATCTCCTCTTTAAGGACACATTTTCTGATAATCTTATCAAAACAACGCTTATAGAGAAATGGGTCATCCCATAGGTAATGTTTCACATCAGAATAGAACTTCTTTCTTTGTTGACTGCTTTGCTTAGGTGGAAGTGTCTTGGTAGCCAAAAAATTAGCAAAGTCTGCATACCAAGGGAGCTGTCCAGTAGTGACATGATAGAGTTGTTCGTCAGGGAAAACATCATCGATATAAGGAGTTGTATGTGCTTGCTGCTCATGTGGCTCTAGGCGAGATAAGTGATCCGCTACCACATTTTCCTTTCCCTTCTTGTCTTTGATTTCTAGGTCAAACACTTGCAGTAGAAGTACCCACCGAATGAGTCTGGGTTTTGCATCTTTCTTCTCAATCAGGTACTTGATAGCATAATGATCAATGAAGACTATCGTCTTAGTGCCTATCAAGTATGACCTGAACTTGCCAAAAGTAAACACCACAGCCAAAAGTTCTTTTCAGTGGTGGCATAGTTCATCTGTGCAGGATTCAGAGTGCGACTGGCATAATAGATAATATGAAATAACCTATTTCAGCTCTATCCCAGAACTGCCCCTATGGCATAGTCACTTGCGTCGCACATCAATTCAAAAGGAAGGTCCCAATTAGGAGCCACAATGATGGGTGCAGAAATTAAAGCTTTCTTTAGAACCTCAAAAGCTTCTATGCAATTTTCATCAAACCGGAAGGGTACCTCCTTAAGAAGTAAATTGTAGAGGGGTTTAGTGATCTTAGAAAAATCTTTAATAAATCTCCTGTAAAACCCAGCATGCCCCAGAAAACTGTGCACTCCTTTGACAAATATAGGGGGAGGCAATTTTTCAATAGTGGCGATCTTGGCCCTGTCCACTTCCACACCGGCAGCAGAAATTTTGTGGCCCAAGACAATGCTCTCTGTCACCATAAAGTGACATTTTTCCTAGTTAAGCACTAGATTTGTCTCCTCACACCTTTTGAGAATTAATGAAAGATTTGCCAAACAAGTGTCAAAAGAGTCCCCAAATACAGAGAAGTCATCCATGAATACCTCTATGAAGCGCTCCACCATGTCAAAAAAGATAGTCATCATGCATCTCTGAAAAGTGGCCGGTGCATTGCATAACTTAAAAGGCATGCGCCTGAAGGCAAAAGTATCGTAAGGGCATGTGAAGGTAGTCTTCTCTTAGTCTTCCGGTGCTATGGAAATCTAATTGTAGCTAGAGTACCCATCAAGGAAACAATAGTAGGGATGCCCAGCTAATATGTCAAGCATCTTATCAATGAAGGGAAGAGGGAAGTGATATTTTCTAGTGGCTTTGTTGAGCTTCCTGTAGTCAATACACACTCTCCAACCTGTCACAGTCCTAGTGGGAATCAACTCATTGTGCTTATTTTTTTATCACTGTCAGAGATAGGGTCAATAATGCCAGCATCCATAAGCTTTAGTACTTCTGCTCTCACTACCTCTTTATTGTTGGGGTTCAACCGGCGTTGGTGCTCCACAGATGGTCTATAGCTTTCCTCCATCAGAATTTTGTGCATGTACAGAGAAGGGCTAATACCTCTGATGTCAACTATGGACCACCCAAGTGCAATCTTGTGCTCCCTAAGCACCCTTAGTAACTTATCTTCTTGATCACTTGTCAAAGATGCAGATAGAATTATCGGCAAAGTAGAAGATTCCCTTAGAAAGCCATACTTCAAATGCTCAAGTAACTGCTTGAGCTCTAAAGCGGGTGGCTTTTTAATGGAGGGTAATGGTCTGCTAGCCCCTTTCCCTAGCTCTTCAAATGGTCTATGGATCAAAATAGGGGCAGTGGCCTCAAGTTGACTCACATTCTCAGATTGAAGGATCATCTGGACTAGAATTGCCAAACAAACAAGCCTCAAGTGGTTCTACAGGACTAATGGCTCGGAAGAACTCCCTGGTACATTCATCAATAGTATCAATTCGGAAGCAACTATCTCCATCAAGTGGGTACTTCATGGCCTTGAAAACATTGAATGACACCGCCTCATCTTGTACCCGCAGAATCAACTGGCCCTTCTGCACATCAATCAGGGTCCTCCCAGTAGCTAAGAATGGTTGACCAAGAATAATTAGAATTTCTTGGTCTTCCTGCATGTCCAGTACAATGAAGTCGGCAGAGAAGATAAACTTGTCCACCTTGACTAGTACATCTTCAATGACACCTCTCGGATATTTGATGGATCTATCAACTAACTGCAGTGATATTGTGGTGGGATTTGCTTCTCCAAGACCCAATTTCCTGTAAACAAAAAGAGACATCAAGTTAATACTAGCACCTAAATCATAAAGAGCTTTACCAAAAAATGAATCACCAATAGTACAAAGGTATAGTAAAACTCCTTGAATCTTTTAGTTTAGGTGGCTATTTCTTTTGAAGGATGGCGCTACACTCTTCAGTAAGTGCAACAGTCTTAAAATCTTCCAGCTTTCTTTTGTTAGACAATGTCTTTCACGAACTTGACATAACTGGGCATTTGTTCAAGAGCGTCTACAAATGGAATATTGATGTGTAGTTTCTTGAACACTTCCAGAAATTTAGAAAACTAAGAATCCAGCTTCTTCTTTTGGAATCTCTAGGGAAAAGGAAGAGGTGGAACATATGGTGGATGATTGTCTGGGAATAACTTAAATGTTTGCCTTACAGATGTCATAGGGGTTTCCACTAGGGCATCTGATGAACATTATTTTTATATATTAATTAATCCCCATTTTTAACCTCCTAATCCTATTTTGGGCTTATTTGATTGGGCTTGGGTCATATTTCATTAATTAGGTTCAAATTGGGCTTAAGTGTATTTTTCAGCATTATTAGGGTTTTGACACTATTCTGTATTTTGGGTATATATGTAGTTCTGAATGTCTAAAAACTGTGATTCTTGCCTTGTAGGAAAGCTAAGAGGATTATCTACAACTTTCATTTATACCTCCAAGCCAATTTAGACGTTCAGTGGGTCAAATGTAACCCAGAAGTCAGAGTAGAGTTGCTGCCACTGGACCCTGACCCTTATGGAGTGTTTGGACCATAACTTGTGCTTTACATGTCTTATGGACTTGAAACCAGTCCCATTAGAAAGCTAAGGCACAGGGCTTCAATTGTTATGAAGGGCGGTTCAACAAATTATGAAGTTAAGATAGTCTTATTGCCTGTCGAAAATGGCTGATTAGTCCAGAGACCTATATGGACCTAGATGGACTTAAATGGGCTTAACTTCCTCAATTCAGGCTCAAACCGGAGCCCATTTGAAGCTGAGGTCCAGAGGTTTAAACTAGGTTAGGGGTAAATTAGGTGTGCATGAAAGTTAGGAAGTTATAAGCAGAGAAAGGAGGCAGACGAGTTATCAATTCTAGACTAGGTAGCTTTTGTTTTCTCTCTTGAAAAGTTTGGAGCTCTTTGATTTATGACTGCACTTCTCCATTGGAGCTTGGATTTCATGATCATGGAGGAGTAGAATCCTTGTAACCAAGTTAGACTCCTGATTAAAATATGGTTTTGATTTTGAGAATATGTTCTTAATTGGATTAAACTTAATGCAATTTCTTCTTCTTTGAATTTCTGTCTTGCTTTAATCTTTGTATGAATTCATGGAGATCTTTGTGATTTATATGGATATTGAAGTAAGAAATAGAATTTAGATTGATCAATCTTTAATCTGTGGTTAGAATTCAAAGAAGCTATGCTATGTTAATTGATGTTCGGTTTTTAGATTAATCACTAATTGCTTAGTCTTTGTGATTACAAGATTAGTGATTGTATGTGGTTAATCGAATTCTAAGTGATAACTTAGTAGGAATAATTAGTCACAATTAGAGATTTTGGTTGTGATTAAACTCAATTAGCATTCCTACATTAAGACTTAATCACTCATGTTAATCTATGATGAATCAAACCGGTTTTTGATGGATGTCTAGCTAGGTTACGCCTTTAATCAACTACATTAATCTTTGTTTAATTCTGTAATTTACTATTATAATCTTGTTTCAAAAATCCCCTATTTTTAACTTGAAATTATTGATTACACATTGCATTCCTTGTGAGACAAACCCGGATTATGCCCTCTATTGTATTCTAATTAGGGGATTCGGTTTAATTTAATTGGTTAAGCGACAACACCAATCAGCATCTTCCTTTACCTCAGGCTCAAATGGCTTATTGGGCACCTTCTTGGCAATTTTAGAAGGTTTCCAAAGTCCTACCACTACGAAGAGTTATTGCCTTTATGTGCTATTTAGGATTTACCTCTGTATCACTCGGCAATTATCCTTGTTGTCTAGTAGTTAGCATGGTAGAGAGTTGACCCACTTGAATCTCTTGGTTACAAATGGAGGCATCTGTTCGGGCCATGAATTGACTTGTATTCATTGTTGACTGGGCTAGAGCATCCTCCAAAGAAACCTTAGCTTGCACTGGTGGTTGAACAGTGTTTTGGCTGTTTTTTCAAGAAAAATTTGGGTGATTTCTCCACCCTAAATTATAGGTGTTGGAATAGGGATTATTCTGCCTGTTCTGATTTTTCACATAATTTGCTACCTCAGATTGAGATGTAGAGAAAGGATTGCCCACCTGGCAATCTATACTAACATGAGGACCGCCACAATGATCACAAATCTCAGGAGGAGATTGAATGGCGTTAACATTCCTAACGGTCAATTGCTTAGCCAGAGAATTAATTTTTGCAGATAAGGTTGTGAAAGCATCAACCTTATGAATCCCAAGTACCTTTCGTGATGTAGACCTCTCAGTAGGCCATTGATAGGCATTGGTAGCCATTTCCTATAATAGTTCATTAGCATCCTCATATGTCTTTCTCATTAAGGACCCACCAGTAGTAGCATCAACTAGTGTCTTGGTTGTACTTAGCAGCCCATTGTAAACAGTCTGTAGTTGCAACCAATCTCGAAGTCCATGGTGAGGACATCTGCAAAGTAATTCTTTATACCTTTCCCAAGCCTCCTAAAGTGACTCATTGTCCTATTGATTGAATGTAGTGATGTCATTTCACAGCTTGGCGGTCTTAGCAGGTGGAAAGAATTTGGCTAAGAATTTTTGTGCCAAAATATCTCAGGTAGTGATTGTTCCTACTGGCAAATACTGTAGCCAAGACTTGGCTTTATCTCGTAGTGAGAATGGAAAAAGTTTGAGGTGAATGACATCATCGGTAGCACCATTGTGCTTGAAGGTATCACATATTTCCAAGAACCTGTCGATGTGAGCATGAGGATCTTCATTCACTAAACCACTGAACTGGGCCGACTGAACCATGTGAATAACAACTAGTTTAATCTCAAAAGTATTAGCTTGGATAGTCGGTCGCCTTATACCATAGGTGGTATCTGTGACTAGAGGAATGACGTAGTCACGAAGTGCTTTCGGAGGATTTTCTTTTACCATTATGTCTATCAAAATTCTGGTAAACACTTGTCTCTCCTTTTTATTCTTTCGACAGGTCTTCTCTATCTCAGAATCAAATGGGAGTATGGAGCTGCTTCAAGATTTTCTCATCCACCAAAAAGAAACTCCTGAAAGTATCAGAAAGTAAAACAATTAAATAAATCTTTGAAAAATAAACGATTAGACTAAAATATAGATTACAAAGTATTGATATTAATAACCAATTAGTCCCTGACAACGGTGCCAAAAACTTGTTGTGTAAAATCCTAACGCAAGTGCACGTTATTGTTTCCAAGTAATAAGATGAGAGTGAATTATTGTTCCCACGAGGACTAATGTTATCAATTACCGAAATTGGGTTAATCTCAATTTTATCTAATCAACGAGTATGGAGAATTTCAAGATAGAACTTTAAGTAAACTGAAAATAAGCTAAGACATATAAAACGACAAATTAATCAAGAGAGAAAAGCCTAAGGTTCCAATTTCACCATAATTAATCCCATTTTTCATTCCTCATGTCATTAATATCGATTTATCTTCCTAATTGCTAGTCAAAATTCCCTTATTCATTCACTAGCCTCTCTCAAGGTCTAGTGAAAATATCCTAAATTACTAACCTTGTATATTCCTATACGAGTTATAATAATTACAAATTCATTAAGTTCTATGGATCTTTTAATTGACTACACAAGCCATGAAGATATATTCATATCCTCCATGCAACCTATGGTATTTATCCCAATGAACTAGACACACAAATCTCCTTCCGGTCTCATTGTGATTAACTAATCAACTCATTAATGGCCAGTTAATTAGAAGCATTAAGAATAGAGATGAACACTCAAACAGAAAAGATAAACCTCAAATTAATTTCACAAGAAACTATAACCATTCATAATTAAGCTACATCGTAGCCCTAGATAACAAAATTAGTTCATAGCATAAGAAAAGAACATGGTAGAGTAAAATCTAGACATAATTTAGAGGGAATAAGAATGAAACTCTGTAGAGAAACCACCAATTTGCTGTCCAAGTTGCCCCTCTAAAATCTTTGTTTTCCTCTTACTTCCTTGCTTCCAACAAGTCCAGAAAAAGATCCCTAAATTCAAACCTAAAAGTTACTTAAATACTAAAATATACTACTCCTAATTCTAATAGGAAACTAAAGCTATGTGTGTGGAGGAGGAATCACTGGGTGTTGGGACGCTGGTTCACGAGCGCTAGGACCCCCAGAGTGGCTTATTTGGAGATGGTTGGCGTCGCGATGCCCAACATGTGATTCAATTGGGTATTTGGCTAATATGAGGGTGTAATGACGCCAGGGAGTAGCATAGGGATGCCTAGAACCTTGCTCACCTCTGAAGCTAGTGGAGTTCGAGCGTAGGGACACCCAATAAACTAAAAATTTGCCAAAACTTGTCTTCAATGCCTTTTTAAGTACGAATCTCCATACTTTACAGTAAACCTACAAAATAGACAAAGTTAATTAGTTTAAAGCTCACCAATCTAAAGAAACAAAACATAAAATTAAGCTAAGAGCATCTATAAAGTGGGTATAAAACCCACCTAATAGCTATTACCCTCGGTACTTGCCCCTTGCAACTTCCCAACCTTCACCAAACCTTATATTCTCTCTCCAGCTTTGATGATATCGGCAAAGTCATGAAAAGTACAACCCATCATCAACCCTAGATAAGGAGATTTCAGAATGTCAAGGAAGATACTATACAATTAAGAATCCAAAAGTGGAGGTTGAACTTCTGAAGCCAATGTCCTCCACTTTTGTGCATATTCTCTTAATGACTCATCCGTCTTCTTTTGCATACCCCTCAGTTGCTCTCTTGTAGGAGCAATATCATAATTAAATTTGTATTGCTTCAAAAATGCATCAACCAAATATGCCCAAGTTCGCATATTAGTATGGTCCAAATTCATGAACCAATTATAAGCAGCACTAGTAAGGCTCTGTGAATCAACACCCTTTCATCTTCATCCATAGCAGTCATTTCAATGATGTATGACACTAAATGGAATTTAGGGTTACCAGTGCCATCATACTTTTGAAACTTAGGAAGCTTAAAATCTTTAGGAATGGACACATTAGGAGTAAGCTACAACTGCTTGATCCCCACAGCACCAAAAGAACTAGTTTCCTCAATGGCCCGAATTCTTTCTTCAAGAGTCAACAATTTCTCTTTTTTCATTTCCTTCTCATACTACTCAGACTCCTTTTCAAAATGTAACGCCTCCAGTGGATTTTGGGAAATGAAGTTGAGAACATGATGAGTAATGGGTGTAGTGTAAGTTAACACACCTCATTTATTCTCACTTGGATTGAAGGCAACTTCTATGGGGTAGGTGGTAAGGTTTGACAGGTAATGGGATGGATTGTTGAATTTCGATTTGTTGAATGGTATGTGGAATGACAAAATTGGGGTCCCATCCTTGAGTAGTCATGGATGTGAGCACCATCAGATGAGAGGGCATGCCCCAGCTGGGGTTGAATTGAGTCGTTGAGACATTCGACTCATTCAAAGGAAATGTCAATAATGGTGCCACTTGGGATACAGGAATGTGGTTGGGGTTACTGAAGCCTTCAGACGACCCCTTCAGTTTTAAACTTTCAATAAGCAACCTCCTTATCTCACTCATAGAGGTGTCAAAATGGGTTGGCCCGCCCGACCATGCAAAAGGGTTGGGTTGGGTTAAGGTTTTGCTGGCCCATTTAGAAGCGGGTTTCTAAGCCCGCCCCGTTTGGGTTGTGGGTTGGTGGCGGGGCGGGGCGGGCTGGCCCGCCAGTCAATTTTTTTTTTTTTAATTTTNTTTTTTTTTTTTTAATTTCTAATCTTTATTATAAAAATTATGTTGGTATTAATCTTCTTGGACTTTTTTTTTAATGATTGTTTATTACTTTGTTAGACTATTTAATTAATTTTGGTCCTCTTAAATAATTTGAATTACGTGATGGAAAATTATTTATCATTGATTTGGTGTTTAACATTGATTTAAATTGTTATTAGTCACTAATTTGCTGTTTTTTTTTTTGCGGGCTGGCCCGCCTAACCCACAACCCACAGTGGGTTGGGTTGGGTTGAGGTTTTCTCAGCCCGCCCTGCCCCGTTTGGGTGGTGGGTTGAGGCCGTTTGACAGCTCTACTCACTCATCTGTTCCTTCATTCCATCCAATTCAACTCCAGAATCGCTCTCTTGTTCATGTATTCTTTCCATGATGGTAACGGTTTTTGATCTAAGCCAAATTGATCTTTTTACGGAGCACTTTTGATTGAACTGTACCTTCCTTGTTGGACCAATGATGACTCACCTATGATGACCACAAAAATGAAAAGAAAACATAAAGAATAAATGAGTAAAAATGAAAATAACAAAAAGATTTTGGCGATCTTTTGAGAAGATAAATTGTTAATATAGCCTTGGCAAGTCCTTTAAGCAATCAATTTCAAAATTCGTCTCCTTCATGAGCACTTGCGTGGGATACGGGTCTTGCTTTTAGTAGGAACTTTGGTTCCTCACAGAAAAATATGACCATGATAACATTCACAAATGTTTTTGACATTACGAGAAAATTTATCGCATAACTAACATAAGAGAAATTGATCCAAAGAAAACAATCCACATTTACTATAAAGCTCATTAATCATCATGGTTCAAATACATTATGAAGGTCATGGCTTTGCTATGTCACACAAAATTATTTTGCATTCTTCAAAAAGTTTCTCCAAATCTCTAGTAAGTGATGCAAAAGGAGTCGTGTGAGCCTCGACCTCTTGAACCTTCTGTCTCAACCTATTCGCCTTATCGCAAAAGCTCTTCATCAAAACCTCAAACCGCTTCTTCCAATCTTCAATATCAGAAGTGTCACCTCCCTTATCCATTTCCTCTTTCTTTTTCAAAACCTTATAATGTTGTTTCCAATGTGCCACCATTTCTATTTCCTTTCTAAGAGGGTTGCCCAAGCGACTATTTTGGTGTTCCATATCTTCACATTAATTGCGGAAAAATTCTTTATCCTCTTCCTCCTGGGTCTTCAGCTTTTTTAGACTCTCATACGCAATCTCCTAATTTTTCATTTGTTGCTTGTGGACCTCTTTTTCTTCCTCTAGATTCTCCTCTAGTTTTTCAATCATTGCTTTAAGACATCCCATATGCTCTAGTCTGTATTTTGCAAATTCTTTTACCTCATGGACTTATCTCTCCATTTGCTCAACTTGCTTCAATGAGGCACTATAAGCGACATCTTTGTATTTTCTGTTTTCTTTTTTCATTCTTTCTAATTTCTTCATGAGTTGAGCTCATTCATCAAGCCATTTCTTCTTTTCAGCTTCTGTCTCATCTAGTCTTTCATTCATTTTCTCTTATCTAAGTTTTTCCTTCACAGTAAATTCAGCCTCAAAATCATGAGTAGACACCTCAATAGGAGGTGGATGAGAAATAGTGGAAGCATGTGGCACTAAGACTTCTCTTGCTTTCTCACGGACCCAAGTATCATACACTGCAATAGCTTCATCAGGATCGAAGCAAGGATCCTTTTTTCGGAATGATAATATCTCCCAAGCATTCTTGACCTTATACAAATTATTTTCACTCCCTTGAGAATCATACACGAACTTCATCTCAGCAAGCCCTTTAGTGTAAGGAATGTATTGGAGGTGCTCGAATTGCCTCATGACTAATGTAGGTGTGTAGGCCACACAACCTCAAGTACCCATCAATGGCACATACGAAAAATCCCCACAACGAACCAATATGCCATGACCCATGGGAATGCCATATGAAAGTTTCTTCATCAAGACTATTATAGCAGTTCAACCAAAAATCCCGATCTTTCTTCACAATCTTCAATTCAATAAATTTTCTTAGGAACTCCATCCCAAAGCCAAAGGCAATCTGTCATGGATAATCTTTCCCAAGAACATGGTAGAAAAGCCATACAAATAATAGTTGCAAATAGCATCTGAGTTTATCCTCACCCTTCCTTCAACAAAAGTTGAGAGATCCGAATGTGTCAGCCAATATGGCGGGTACCAGATTAATCTTGTGCTCAAGAATTTGTTGGAACACATCAGCAGCTAAGAGGCTAACAGCATTCTTGACAGACATGAATAGGATGAGCTCGTAGAAACACAACAATCAGGTCCCTCAATTTTCCCCATTCTCTTTTATCAAGAAAACTTTGTAAGCAAGGTATTATGAAAGTCATAGGTCATCCCTTCATGCTAGTTTCCTTTAGTATCATCTTGTCCTTCACTGTGTTGACAGGTACACCTAGCCACTCAGCAACCCTTCCCAAAGCAACCTTATTCTTATTGTGAGTGTGCACCTTGGTTTGGGCAGTCAAGGGCAAATTCAGCATATATACTCCTCAATAGTCGAGGTTGTGTCAATGACTCCAAAAGTCAAGCAACGGTATGTAGGATCCTAGAAATTCACCACAGTAACCAGGGTCATCTCGTGCACCTTAACCTTTAGTAAGTCCTAAATTTTCCCATATTTCTCATTAAAAGCTGTCTTTTCATCAATGGGCAACAATTTGAAGAAACGATCTATCTCAGTTACATCATTGACTTTGACATTGACTCGGAGCCTCTTTGGCAATGTGCTAGGGTGTCCCTTAGGTAAACAATCATTCTCCTCAGTTGGTAGTGATGTCATATCCTTTATGAAGGCTCGTGAAGTCTTAGAATTCTTAAAAGCGGGATCTCGACTAGCCATATTAACAATTCAACTTCTTATGGATCACTGAAAAGTTCAAAAAAAATAATAAATGTAACCAAATTTATTAGAAGAAATTGACGGTGTATTTAAAAAAATAAAGTGAGTAAAATGAAACAAGAAGAAAAGAGAGAAGAAATACTTCCCCTATTGTCCTAAGAATAGGTTGACCTTTAAGCTTAAGGATTCTAACTTAGTGGCCAGGGTCTACCCTAAAGGAGGGCCGATACAGTCAAATTACATGCATGGTTATTAGGTCTGTGCTACATCTTAAAAGTCCAAGATACTATAAATTGTCTCTCATCGGGATGACAGAGACCCTATCTTGTTGACATGAATAGATGAAAGGTAGAGCCTCTCTATTTACTGATGTTAGAAAGACAAGTCGCAATCCAAGTGGGAGCTTCGTATAGATCGCAAGGGTACTTAGCCCCTTTGGAATAATGCTCACCCCTATCTAACCCTAAGTTTAAAAGTGACTCGGGCATAGAGCCAAAGAGAATGTGTGAGGTATAAGTGTTAGTGCTTTGTGTGTGTAGGGGAAACAAGAGAACCTCATCCCACATCTACCTGTTGCAAGGAGAAACACATAATATATTACAGGTACTTACAAATGCAAGGCAAAAATAAATTACAATATATACACGAAGTAAATAATGAAAGCATTTAAAGAACATAAACTAAATAAACAAAGGGATAAATAGAATACAAAAAGGCCACATCTATTTGGCACAACTAACTTCTTAGGCTTGACTCTCGAATGTCCCCAGTGGAGTTGCCAAACTGTCACAACGTACCCGAAGGTCGCTATGACGCAAATGACGGACATAGAAAAAAGATCAATTTTTCCGAAAAAAAACTTGAAGTCACCACCAATTGTATTAAAAATCGAGAAACTATTGGAAAACACATTTTATTTCCAAAACTTGGTCTACGAACCAAAGAGGATTCAGGAGTCTAATTGTGTGTAGGTAAGGTTTTAGGCACCCTACAACACCATCTAAAAGACAGTTACCTGAAATTAATTCTGCAAATTAATTCATGGCCAAATTGTATTTATTTTATCCCTAAATGAAAACAAAACAAAAATTAGTGATTATTTAAATATGGACTTGATTTGTCACCCTCGAATGCCTACATACCCTAATTAGGGATCAAAGTCCGCATAGTTCGTAAGATGGTTCAAAAGCTTAAAGGAAAATTTCATTTTCAAAAACCAAATTCAAAACAAATGTTCATTTCATTTTTTTTCATTTTTTATTTTTTCTTTGCTTTAATCGTAAAAATAAACTAAATAAATAAGCATGCAACGAATATAAATTGTGAATAATTGTAAATATGCTATGTATGAATATAATCGCGTCCTAAATCTTTCCACTTTGTTTTCATGCTTCTTGGTTCCCAAAGTGGCGCTTATCCTTACCTCGGGCAGGTAGGAGAGCCACCCCTATGGGGGTAAGTCACCCCTACTCTTCCCTCGATAAGTAAGGGGCCTATGGATACTAAGCAAAAAATCACATTCCTAAATGTTATGCAAATGTATTAGTTTAAGTATTACAGTACTTGTCCTTGTCCAATAGAGGAGGGGTGCATAATTGGCAAATGTAATCAAAATAAACAAAAGCTCTCCGAGTCTCTGAATCGCCTCAAGGTTTTGCTAATGGCCCAAGGATTGTGACTCCCTCTCACATGGAACACACATTAGTTGGCTTAAAATAGGAAATTAAAGGTCACATATACATAAGCAATTGAGCAGTCACAACACATCACAATAAATGAAAAGATAAAACAAGGAACATGTCAACTTATAGTGAAAATGCATACAATACTAAAGCACATGCGGCAGCCATTAAGAGTCAAAAATAAAACCATGAAAATGGCATGCAAAGTAAGGCAATAACATTTAGTTAAACAGGAAAATCAACATATACTCCTAATTAGCATGCAAATGGTTCCAAAAATGAAAAAATGACAACAAGTAAACACAAGACAGAATAAAGAAAAATAGAACATCAAAGAGAAAAAACAAAACATAAAATAGGGGAAACTTGTAAAGAAATCTGGGAATTCATATCAATGCGATTTCACCCCCAAAATTTTACATGACATAGAAAAACGTCTTATGGTTCTAAAGAATCAAAAATCATACAAAAATGAGCTCCCTAACTCAAGTTATGGCCAAAAGAAGAATATTGCCAAAATTAACTAACAATTTTACAGTATAGTTAAAACAGACATTTTCAAATTAAAATTGTGAGCAAATGCGACATGAAACAAATATGAAATTTATATATATGCAAGATGCACATCTTAGGATTCTAACAAGACAAGAACCATGTCATTTGAGATTGTAAAACTGAAGTTATGGTTAAAAGACCGACTACTGCTAGTGTTAGACTGACAGGTCCGAGAATGACCATTTAAAAATTAAATTTGATAATTACTATCCCAATTGACCAATTTGATTTTTAAAAATGACAAAAGTCAAGAGATTAAGACCAAAGCACAGTTTTCAAAAAAGGTCAAGCATTATTTTAGATTTTTAATCAAGAATCCTAAAACACATTCAAGAAAAACAAAGGCAAAACAAACAAAATACTCAAAAAGAAATCCACAAGAAGCATGCTCACTACTCCACAAAACATGACAAATGGTACCAAAACAATAATAGGGTAGCAAACATGTAAAACCTACAATACCATTAACCAAGACCATGCTAAAAAAGACCAACCGTAAACAAAAATCATGTCATATGGTAAAAACGAGCAAAACAACAATAAATTAAGTACTCAACCACAATCAAAATAGAAACTAAAAATAATCTCCCTAAACCAAAATATCATGAGAATATTCAAGAGAGGAGAAAAATAACAAAAATCAAAATGAAACTCATGGAATTAAAATAAAATAGAGGCATTTAAGAGGGAAACAAAAAGAAACATACATTTCACATGAATTAAAACAAAAACTCACAAGAGAATCGCAAGAAATCAAGAGAAGAGTGAATGTTACCTAGTGTTCTTCAAGAAAACTCATCTTCCTTGCTCAAAGGTGTAGAACCCAACTCCAAGAAGCTCAAACCACTCTTACTTTCTTATTTTTCTTTCCAAGAATATCAAGAACTCTCAACTTTTCTCTCTTTGATCTATTTTTTCAAGTTCTCTCTCTTGTTTCTTGTTTTCACCTTGAGAGCATATTATGAGGCTCTTTCCTCTCTTTTTTCCTAAATGCAATCAGCTTTCTCAACTTGGAGAGCAAGTTGAAGGTAGTTTGGTCCTTTCATACCTATTTTGCACATTTCTCCTACTTTCCTTTAGCCTTGGCATGTGAAAAATTTAATAATTCTTTTCCAAAATTCCCTAACCGAATTGCACAGCCCCTCTAATTTGTATTTTTTTCATGCAAAAATAAGATTAAGAAACCCCCATTAGCAATTTTCCCAAAATTGTCTTGCACAAGCAACTTCCATAAAGCTTCCTTGAGGCTACATCTTTTCACTTATGCTTGAAAAAAAAATTTAAATCCTAGCTGACCTCCTTTTAGATTTTTAACAAATTTATTTGATTTTTTTAAAAAAATAAAAATTACAACACCCTAATAGGCCAATTGACCTTAAAGACGTTAAAATCAAAATTTCTAATTAAAAATAATTTTTTCTATTTTTTTCTTTTTTTTTAAAAAAAAGAACGCGTAACAACCTCCGAACAAAATACAATATCTACATGCGCCACTGAAAATGAAGCAATTACCAAAAGGTGCAATTGACCTTGTTAAACACAATAATATAAAATATTCAAAACATCAATATTGGAGTAAATTGTTTTGAAACATCGGTGTTTAATGTTCAAGTTTTTTTTTTTTTTTTAAANTTTTTTTTTTTTTTCTAAAACAACATTATTTAAATCAATTCACCATTTTATCATGTTTGGGTAAAGGTTACTTGTCTTTTTTGGGGCAAAGGAACCATGAGGTTTAGGTATAGAGGAAATGGTGGCTCATTTAGACTTGGAGACATTTTCATTGGTGAACCTTGCAGCACATCAAGTTTTTCTAATTTTTCCCACAATTTTGTTTTCGATTTTCTGGCAAGTACTTAAAAATTATTTGTACAAACTTCACCTGTTTTTCTTTACTTTATTTCTATTGGATTCGTTTAGAAATATTCTAGCTTTATTTGTTGAAATAGAGATTGCAATTATGTCTCATTATGTTTTCATATTTTAGTCCAATAGCAAACTTCCTTAAATTAAGACTAACCCTAATGTATATAGTATTACAAGGGGTTAAATGCGTGTAGATAGTATTACATATATACAAGGGGCTAAAATCCAGTTATATATTTTAATGTATTTCAGTACTATATTTTGGGGAAAAAAAAATAAAAGCCTTTGCCATTTGCAATAGCACATGCACAAAGGCTAGTAATGACTACTGATAATAACTTTACCCTGTACAAAATATTTTAGTTCAGTTATTTACACATTAATTTTGACAGGCAGGGTTTTAGAAGCAAAGGGAAAAAGACTTACATTCCCTGCAAAGTGGCTCCTTTCATGAGTAAAAGAAAACCCTTGGGTAGTGTTTGGTATAAGGAAACATTCTTGACAAAGTGAGTGAGACTTTCTCACTTTTGTTATAAGAGAAAAAAATTATTCCCAGACATAAAGGATACTCAAGAATGAAATTTTACACTGAATGAAATAAAACTTTTCCCACCTCAAAGGGTGGGAATAAAACTTTCATTCCCAATACCAAACACCACCTTACAGAAATCATATCTACCAATTGCAGAAGGAACTAATTTGAGCTGCAAAATCTATTAGAATCTCAAAAAGCAATTGTAGACGAGCAAATCCTATAAAATACTTCGCAAATAGCTTGAAGTAAGCTACTTCTACAACTTCCTTCCTACGTTTGTGGAGAAAGCACTATCTCAAAAACCGTCATTGTACTCCAGCAGCAGCTCAATGATAGGTCAGAATATCTGCAAGTCAACAACTTTTGATAAGGAAAAACATGTAGCAAATGCATATCAATCTGTAACAACTTCCACCACTAAGTAAATGAAGAAGCTTCTTTGAGCAATCTAGATAGAGACAGGCTGGCGGCATATATAAATAGGCAATATTTATAAAAAAGTGAGCAATGTTATCAACAAGAGATACTAGTATGCAGCCTTCCATTAAAGATTCCCCAAAAGCCTTTTATTGAGTTTACATCATAAAAATCATGATTTCAAATGCAATACTGTGACTACTAACATGCGCATCAATCAATTACACCATAAAGAAACTCAGGCATAAATATTCCCAGAAATTGACCTCTATTTTATTCAATGAATGATTCAAACCTTACAAATGGAACAGAAAACAAGAATTCATCCCAAATTAAATAAATAAAAGCTAACAATATTGAGGAAGAACTAAGCTTACGATGCTGAAAAGTTCAAGATTGGTAACTTCTCCCTGATGTCACAGATTTAAGAAAAACACAGTCATACAAGAAAGACAATAGAGCAGCTTACATAAATCATTAGTTCAGCTCCTTCGTCCTTCTAGCCTTTACAATTGCCGATTATCGATAAGACCTTGCTCCTGATCTGATTTATAGTCTGTGGACAAGAGAAAACAATAAGATTATTTGAGAAAGTTGCATCATGGAGCAGAAGTTTTGATGTAGTAATGGTAAAGTTTCATGATGCAAACCAAGCTAGACATGTTAGCCCATCTCTGAATGGAGGTAGCATCATGTTTGAGGTGAGAACAAAGAGGGGAATCAAAAGTCAAATAATAGGTTGAATTTTCAGTAGCTTCAGCAACCCAGAGATGATTTGTGTCATCCTTTGCTTTTTTGGTGAGATTACAGAAGCCAACCTGCATTAAGTTGAAGACAGTTATATATACTAATATAAACTGATAAGAAAATAAATGACAGCTTAGATTTCTCCATGCATTTGCTTTGATATCTAGTTAACAAGTTACATACTGCCTAAATATATTCTTATTTGACCTTTTATTTGTAGCATACCTGAGATATCTACCTATATATATGTCAGTTTACAACCCTATTATACCCTGATTTGAGAGATTATATATTTCTTTTGTATGTAAGGTATGAAGAATCATATGATTATAGAAAGAAAGAAAAAAATAGAAACGAGAATTTCCGCAATGGGCTGATAGCAAAAAAATAACATGATATATCATAATTACCGTAGATCCAGCAAGGTTATAGTTAATTGGAGGAAATGAATCATAATCCATGGATGGTGAGCAAAAGCTGATGGCAAGCAGAGAGTTTATTAACTTTTCTGATTGTAAACCAAACATGGATCCATCAGTCACAAAGATCCACTGTTTCTTCTGCTGACCAGATGTATAAGGCTCTCCCACATGCACAACAAATGCAGCAATATCAAACTCACTGTATGAAGGAGAGAGCAATGTCAAATATTTTTCCTTCAAATTTCCATGAGCACAAGCACAAAGATTGGTGTTAGATTACTTGTAGAGAGGGATTTCTTTCAAACTTGACAATGAGATCGATTTGCGATGACTCAAAAACGGCCTAAAAAGCAAAGTTGGATTCATGAATTTGGTATTACCAGACAGAAAAACAGTATAAACATTCATTTAAATTTATTTTTGCTGTTATGACTGGTAGACACCTACTTAAACTGTTCACTTGCAAAGAAAGATAAAGGCAACCATTTAGTAGGTCCTTTCGCCTGCAAGCAAAGGATATCTGAATCAGAACCTGATGGTACAAGCCCAGGAATAACATAGGCTCGTCCCTCAATCAGCTCCTGATGCTGTCACATTGGTAGCACAATAAAACTTGTGAGAAATTTCCCTGATATCCATGAATTATTTAAAATACTTCTTGATGTATTGAAAGAAAGGAAAGCAAGCATGAGGATTAGCAAGGCAAGAATGTGGAACAAATTTACAAACAGCCACAATCAGAGAAACTGAAAATTCCAAAGACAAAGCAATGAAAAAAGTATTTGCATGTGGCTCACCTGCTTCTCCTTTGGGTTCCAGATTGTTACTAAACCTTCTTTAGGTCTGTCTTCTGCTTGACAAGTTTTATGAGTTAATCCAACTACCCGCACCCTCATAAATGGGGTCACTTGTCTATCTCTCAAGCCAGCATCTTTCAAAGCTTTCTCAATTGATTTCTCCATGTCTGATTGCCTGGTAGCCTAAAGTCGGACTGAAGTAGTTAATATATCTTCCAACATGTAGACTTCTATTAAGGTAAGAATATAAACCCAACCTGTAGTTTTTCCGTATATGCAGCAAAAGAACTAAGTTCTTCTACGCTCATATCTGCCATTAGAAATTCAGGTTCTGCAGCTGTCTCCAGCATATTATAAATTTTAGCTCCTTCACTATCACTGTCATCATAAGCATGTGAAGGTTTCCTTTCTTTCTGAAACTCAGAAATGATGCCTTCTACAACAGCTGAGCGCCTACAGCCAAGGATTACATAAAACTAATCTTACTTCTTCCATTCTTGCTGCATATCCCACTATGCAGCTAAACATATTTGAATTTACAAGTTCAGAAATAGCACTTCTTACAACAGTGATCAGAGACAGTTGAGTCAGGTCCTTGAGAACTCCTAAATTGTGTCATCTATAGCTATCAAGTTACATTATACCTCAGCTTTAGTATCTATCAATCAGGCTAAATGCTAAGCAGATTTAACACCAAACTTGACAGGGTTCTTTTCTCCTGTTTCCAACTTTCTTATTAGATAAAGCATTTTTTACATAAGACACATTAAACCACTATATTCTTCAATCTCAATTATTGCATGGCCATGAAAACTATCCAGCTATATGTGTAATCATCTATACTGTAACCAAAAATGCTTTGTCAGAAAGCAAAGATTTTCCACCACAACTTTATAAAGTTGAAAAGATATGAACCACTTACCTAATCTATCTCAAGGTATCTCATTCTTACTATTATCCCTTGTGATATGACTTTTTGAATGGATAGGGTCATACCACCTGAATTCCTAATATAATAAAGGTGGCATAATGGTAACGGAACATAAAAGATAGCATTTTGTGACCAAAAGAAGCACAGAGAAACAAAGGCAAGCCAAAAAGCTCATAATGATCAAGCATAGTTCACACAACACAAGACCAGAGTAGACAAACAAGGGATATTATAAGATAGTTGGCAATGGTATCAGCCTGTAAAGAACAGAAGAGATGAATGAATAATTTCAGAAGAGAAACAACAGATAATCGGCCTCCTATGCTGAACTTAGAAGTCACCTTTGATTGTATAATTCCACCGTTCTAGACTCCATCCTCTCTGATCTTACAACAGAGCCTCCGGTGCTTAACCTGATGAAAGAAAACAGCCATTACATTTCTTGATTGAAGAAGTAGAAAAAATTCTAATTGAAATTGAAGTCTATTTTTACGTGAAACTATATAACATACTCAGTTGAAAGTTACCTTTCCTTGTAAAGAATAGGATATATACGGGTAATTCTAGCCAAAGTCTGAGGGACTAGACCGCCATTGCTTTTTATGCATCTGAATGCCAAAGGTGGACCAGCGTCCTTACCTGGGAAATTAGAATTAGAATGCATAATAACCAAGCTAAAAGAACTAGTTGCCACATTTCTATAAAGCTGAAAATATTGACTTGCACTCAAATCAGAAAATGCTTACAAAACCCTAATCTTTGTGCCCAATCAACTCTATATGTTCCATTTATGTGCAGCAGTAAACTAACTGTTGGGGACACCTGAAATAAGAACTGAAACATGAGAAAACCATCCAATGCCAAATAGCAAAACTAGAGATAAAATTTACTCAATCATAATCCTACACCATAAAGAACCTCAAGGGATGAAACCGGCCCAATCCAGCCACGTAATCCTGCTCCCCAGATCTGCATAAGAAAATGCAACAGATTGCAGTTTTTGCCTGTGTCATAATAAAGGAAGGTAAGAAATAAACAGAGACATATATTACCCGTAGTTTCTGTCCCACAAACAATCTTCCTGCAGCAAACTGCTTTGAGAGTGGAACGTCCAAAATAGCAGTCATAGAATACCTGCAAGGAAAAATCTTTTGACATGCCAGGATTGTCAATAATTTGACAAGCAGCCTAGAATAAAATTGGGATTTCTTACCACCCATCAGTTAGTTCAACTTTTATTGCCTCATTGCTCTGAGCCCCAGTTAGTGTCTGATGTGAAGTCCCAGTTTCCAGTACACAATCAGAATGAATGGCAGAAATGCAAAGAATCATCATTGAAGAAGACAATGCATCCCCTTCCAGAATTTTCTTGATGGCAGACCGGTGGCCATGATTCACTTCTCTTTCATATCTATGAGATGTATCACCAAATGTTCTCATACTAGTTTAATACAACCAGGAATAGGCTTGTCTTTTAGTATTTCATACCTGTACTTCAACTCCTCCAGCACATTTGACACAGTCAATAATTTTCCAGCAAACCTATCTGGATAGCATCTCTCATAGCATGCTAGTTTCCAGACAATCCACTTATAATGTGTCTTGACCCACCTAGAGAGATGAGCAGTGAAAATGCGATTATGCTAAAGAGGACTAGGCAACAGAAAATTATCTAAGTAAAACAAAATGCATTGATGAAACGTTAAATAGCAGTGAAGTATAAACTCAACAAAGGAATCATGTGAAGGGGCTCTTAAACCCAACAAACTTATATTCCATGAAAAATCAATAGTTTTCTCACATGCTTTGAATAGCAAATCAACCAAACCTTGCATAGATCAGTAAGCCACATAGCAAAACGAAAATCTAATGTTACTTATAAACGGCTTTAACAGACACCGGAAGCAAGTTGTTTAGGATAGAAGCAATTTACTCTTCAGAAGCAAAACGTGTGGAAGTTCCATACTGAGCCAATAAGTGGAAGAAAGATTCTGCTCCCATAATGTTTAAGCCAAATCCATCATGGAGCATGTACTTTTCTGCATTCTTTGGTGTTATCTGCCTAACCTGGTCTGGAAGGTGCTTCCACTAAATTCATTTGAATGTATAAAGTTATGTCATTGCCAGGGGCATGAACAATCCTACGAGAACATTTAATTAACATAGATATCATCTGAATTATAAGTCACCTTTTCCTTTTTTAAAGGAGACACTCCAAGAAACTCCCTCATGTACATCCTTTGATATTGAAATGGATATCGAGTTGAAACTTTTCTTTTCCTACCAGAATTATCAGAGGATAATTTAGACAAACCTGAAAATCATGTACCTTAAATGAGTAGAATAAACTTTGTAACTAACAAGATCTGAATGTAATTAAGAGCCTTCAAGAATATTTACCATTAGGAAATACTGCAACATCCTGGTTCAAAGGAGCGGAAAATTTGGAGCTACGAGGCCTTTTGAAGGGAGAAACAGTAACACGGTTTCCTAGTGTCCTTTTCTGACTAACAGGTTGTCTATTGTTTGTGTGTGCTGCAGTAGTGGTATTGGAAATATCAACCAATGGCCTGCCTGATGACTTTCCATGTGGATCTATCCTTGAAGAAAAACTGTTCAATGGAGAATTATATACAGTTGTGTCTGACACTTGGTTGCTCTCATTTAAGGGTTTCTGCTGACTAGTGTTGCTACTATTTAAGGTACAATCACTTTCATGTCCAGCAGCATCAAATTTCTTGATTAAGTTGCTCCCAGCACATACACTAGTAAACTTGGCTGAAAACTGCATTCGACTGGAAGACTGCAAAGGGGATGTGAAACCTTTCGTCACATGCTTGCTCTTTGTTGTGACTTGATTGAACAAAGGAGTATTAGGATTACTTCCTTGAACCAATGCAGTATTTTCTGTTTGTCTCTCATTTGGCAACAAGAGTACTGAATCACCTGCATCCCCCTCATTGAAGAAACCTTCCAGGTCTGGATCACCAAGAAGGCTCCTGGCACGATTCAATGCATCACCAGAAACAGATAAAGATCTTCCACCTGCAGTGTGGAATTTAATTGGAGTTTTTTTCCAAGCAAAGCTATATGTTTCCGGCTGAATAATGTGTACTTCAGCATCATTCTTTAAAGTAGGACTTGGGCGTGCTACAACATTCCTCATCCTATAATTGTTGACACCCTTTTGTAACTGCGGATGAGGTGAGCTTTGCCTTTCATATGCTTCATCAATACTGTGCAGTTTTGTTGTATGTTGAAGGCTTTGGTTATTACAATCAGCAGTGTCTTCTTCGAATCCCAGTAATGCCTTGGCTCTGGCCAGACCATCAGAAGATATATTTACCATTTTTCCAGAGCCTGTCTGAAAAAGAGAATTTGAGAAGCCACAACCCTTATCTATTGCATTCCCTTCACCTACAGAACAGTTGAGGTCACAAAAATTGTCACAACATTATCAAAATCAGGGATAACAAATATAAGTACCGATGTAAAGGCTCTTCAAAATTACATAAAGAATGAGGATACCCTAGTGATCTTTTCCTTTTAGTTGCAGAGAAACTGAACTTTCAGAGATTGGAAGATAGATTTAGAGCATCACTACGCCTGCTACATTGCTAACCAATAAAGCACCCAAAAACTTATTCTGTACATTTCCACAACTTTGATGCTCAATCAAATTGGATATTCCACTTCAAGAAACATAAACAAAACAAAGGCATCCTTGTTCCCTGAACTAGATTTGTTTTCTCTTGCCAACCAACAAAGGCAACAAAATGAATCAGTTTTTAAAAATAAAATGATGTTATCTTGAAAAAATAAATAAATAAATAAAGGAAAGACACCTTAAAAATCAAAATGAGATGTTATAGATGGAACATACAATCTCAGCATATTACATGCCCAGAAGAGTAGCTAACAAAATGTTGATATAAGAAAAAAAAATAGTAAAACACTTTACCCACAAACGAATAATATTATTTAAAATTATTTTTATATTTGAAGAATAACTTAATAGATTAAGAAGTGAACAGAAAGAGATACCTCCACCGACCGCAGCATCCGAACCAAGAACAGATACAGCTCTCACCATGGAAGATTCCTTCACTGCAACGGATTTTCGCAGTCCAGTTCGGAATATGGGAAAATCATTCACTCCTCCTTTACGATTATCCTTAAATTTTGAACACCCTGTACGAAACACATCAAATTCCATATGAATTTCAAGCAAATGATTAGAGCACAATTACATACACGGATACCTTGGAAAAGAAGATCAGCCATGGAAGTAAGACGAGAGCTGGAAATGGGGCTGTGGAAATTTGTAACATTTGAAGAATCATTTGGTTTGAGGTTGACGCACCGATCGGAATCTTCCCACCGGAAATTGTTCCCGTTACCGGAGGATAGTTGCCATGTAGTCGCAGACATTACCGGCGTGAGCTTGGACAGTGTCCTTTTTGCAAATAGGGATTTTTCTCGAGGGTACTATGGCTAAATGGAACCTGGACCGTTCTCTCAACTGTCCTTTGAGATTTTCTTTTTTCCGTTGTTTTATGCTTCTTCTTCTTTTCAGCAGGCGGGCTTTTCCAGCTTTTTGTCAAGAAGGCGGGAAATTTAAAAGGCGTGTGCTAGACACCAGCCCAAAATGAATAATCTCGTAAGTTGGATTCGACCTCCTTTAGCTGAGTTCTATGGTACTACCTTAGTAAATGGTACCCAATACCCCCATTACGTGGCAAGATACCAGCCACAAAATATAAAATGGAAACACACTAAAGAAACCGATCCGTTATTGTTAGAGGTGGCAATCGGCCGATCCTGCCCGGCCAAATCGGGCTAGAGGCAAGTTTTGGCTGGCATATGTCTAGCCCAGCCCTATGCCAAGTCATCGGACCATAGGGCCAGTTAGGGGTGTAAATCAGTTCGTTTCGGTTCTAATATTTTTATGAACCGAATCAACAGAATCAGTTCAAAAAAATATGAATTGAAATTGTAATATTCAGTTCATGAACCAAACCAAAAATTGTCAGTTCAAGTCGGTTTGATTCACGTCAGTTCATGCATAATACAAAGCAAAGGACAATACATAAACATAAAGAGCAAAGCACATAAAGAAGACATCAAATCAATTAAGTCCCCAGATCACTCACATCTAGCAAGGAAATCCAATGAAGTACTTGTGGTCTGAAAATCAAAAAGAAGCCAAGTAAACAACAAACACTATACTAGGAAGGGGCAAACAAGAAACTTCTTAAAGATATGCAAATTATGTTTACAGTTATATGCACCAGAGAACTGCAAAAATGACATACCTCCACAAATTATTTGCACCATATAGATTGGATAGAAGTTTATGCAGTCATGCATTATATGACTTTATCATCTAACATAACGATGAATTAATATCCCAACCATCCATGACATGCAATTCATCCTTCATTTTACCCTTCACAAACATCAGAGCAACCACTAAATGAACTAAAATTGAGAACCCATAAACAAAAATTTCAATCTCATTTAAAACAATGCTGAAAAACAGAAAAAAAAAACACTAAAATAGCATATATAAAGACATAGGGAAGGGAAATAATACAAGTATAAAAAAGATTGAAGGAAAATAAAAAAAAAAAAAA
>QAOA01003192.1:35224-81389 GCA_003255065.1 Cercis canadensis | reverse complement strand
GGGGGGGGGGGGGGGGTTTGTTCGTTTGTTTGTCTGTTGAAATGCCTAATCTTCAAAGTTCACACCCTTTGGAGAAAGAAGACTAAAAGTGCCTTCAACGATGGGCACCCAACTCCACAAAAAGAAGATGAACCAAACAACCACCTTCACATTTTCCATGAAACAAGAAACCAATATCAACGAATGGACCAAAAAGTTTGAAAACTTTTTCTCGGATATTTGCTACTGAGCTTCAAGTCACTTCACTTGGCTTCAAATCTTCAATTTCCTAAACAAGGAACCCTTGTTGGAAATCTCTTGTGCTACCTCGAGAAAGTGAAGGTTGAAAAGAGACAACAATTTTTAGAAAAATGAAACGGAGATCATAATACCAAGAAACCAGCTCGAGATTTGGGAACATGACAGGTATTATCGCTTGGTCTATGAGCCAAACAACAGTGTCAAGTTTGGTGAGGGAGAGGGAGGAAGAAGAAGACATTTGAGGGAGATGGCTATGAGAGGATGAAATCCAAAATTGAAAATGTCCAAACGGTTGGCGAGGGAGTGATGAGCTGCCGAGGCTCTCCAAATTAGTGAAAGTTTAAAGTCGGTTTACCAAAGCTACTTGTAGCATAAGGCAACATCAAGTTGAACCAAAAGATTAATCTAGTTAGGGAATCCAATTAGGGAGTTAATTAAACAGGGGAGTTTTGTTTGTATACGTGATCAACAAACAATGATTAAAAGTGGTAAACCTTAAGGAAAGCAACCAATCCAAGTTTAACTAATTCTGATTCTAATCTGTGCTTAATCACTAATGATCCATTCAATCATTAACCTAATTCTTGACCTCAGAACACATCAAGAAGCCTCTAAGTGATCCAAGGGTCTCTACTGGTTAAGCAACCAGAGTTTGATTAATTCTGAATTTGTTGATTAAGCATCCACTAATTATGAATTAACCTAAGGGTCCAGAATTCAATTAGGCTTAAATAATTTATCCAAAAGCTTAGAAACATCATTTAATCCATACAATCCTCTTCAATCACATGCAATTAAGCAATTAACACATGAATATTCAAATCCAAAATTAAGCAACTCAAACAGAATATTTCAGAAAATTGAAAGAACTTGATTAACAACTAAATAAATAACAATCAAAGCATAATCTCGAAATTAGTAATCAGAATAGCTAAAACCTGGATTGACTTGAGTATTTAGCCCTCCATGAACAAGAGGAACAAAGTTTACAAAGAAACTAGAGAGAAAACTTAGAGAGAAAGAAAGCAAGAAAAACTGTCTAAAGTATGATAATGAAACTTGTCTACCTCTTTCTGAACATATAAACCTCTAAAAATGCATGCACAACCAAACTACCCTTAGTTCACACTAATTTCCATGGGCCTCAGCTTTAATTGGGCTTTGGTTTGGGCTTAATTGGGCTTGTAATGAGGAAGTTAGGCCCAATTGAGTGTCAACAGGTCTCTGGACTCATCAGTCAGATTCAACAGGAAATAATACCATCAAAAAGACATAATTTGAAGAACCGGTCTCCATGAAAATTGAAGATATACATCTTAGATTTCCAATAAATCCAGTTTCAAGTACATGCAACACCCACAGCCAAAGTTATGTTATAATCTCTTTACAGGGGTCGGGATCCAGCGACAGCATCTTTGCTCAGACTTCCAGGCTGCATATGACCTTTTGGACATCTGAATTGGCTTTGGAGCCCTGAATTAAAGTTGTAGATAATTCTCTCAGCTTTCTTACAAGGTAATACTCATAATTTTTAGATATATAGAACTAAAGATATGCATGAAACACAGAGACAACATAAAATGCCCAATATTCCTGAAAAAATGCAATTAGGCCCAATTGGATCCAAACTCATGAAATGAGGTCCAAGCCCAATCAAATAGGCCCAAAAGAGGTTTAAGAAGCTAGAAATGAGGGATAATTACTGTATATAAAGTGTGATTATCAAATTCCCCCACACTTAGTTTTTGCACTTCTCGGGCAAAGTAGAATTTCAAAACAAAGAAAGAAGGAACAAGGAAACAAAAACAAATTTAAAAACTAAAGAATCACCTCCCAATGATATTCAAGATATGCACAAGTTCATACCACAAGTAAGATGAACAATTAAATTCAAGAGAGTCAAAACATTCACGAGATAAAATTGTTTCACAACTCAAGCCAACAAACAAAGTAACTTCAATTGGAAAACATAAGTTAAGAATGATAAATCCTCACAAGTTATACTCTCAATCCCTCAAGTGTTTAGAAAGTAGGTATTTTACTCAATCAAACTCATGAAGAAATGTACTATCATAAGCTTGCTTATCTTCTACTTCTCCACTACTCAAACAAATGCACACACAAATCAAGAGGACTTTATTTAAGGTTATAATAGGGCCAAGGTAAATGAATGAATCAAAATGGATATAACAAGGTAAAAACCCAAAGAGAATAAAAGAACATTGGAGAGGAACTCAAATGACAAACATTAAATTCCAAGTGTGTAAAACATATTTTCCTTTCTTTGCACAAATTCTTTTTTTTTTTTCACAAACTTTTTTTTTTTTTAGAGAGACAACTGGCTCTTTTTCTTTCTTTCTTTCACATAATACTTTGCACATTGCACATTAAAATTCACAACCTCCACACTTGTATTATTAATTACCCACAAGCACAAGAGCTCCTCCAAGATAATGAACAAATGCTCTCCCATTCCCTAAGATAAGGTAACAACATGATTTTTTTTTTTCCACATAAGCATATAATGAGCTAAGATCAAAGATAGGCAAATAGACTCAATGGGGATAATCAAAGGGAAATGATGCAAGGTTGGTTATTTGGCAAAGTAGTTAAATCAATAAAGAATGCCTCAATCATGTTTATGTATGCAAATGAAAATGCAGCTTCAAAGAGAATCAAGCAAGTTCTAGAGTGAACAAATTCTATGAGTGAAAATCACACAAGAAGGAAAAGAATAACACAAATGCTAAATCCATCCATCAAAAGGCTCAAAATCTCACAAAGCATGTATCTATCAAACTTAATCACCAATCCAATATCTAGAACCAAGCATGTGAAATTCAAGAAGGAAGACAATTATTCAATCATGTTATGAGCCTTAAATTGCAATTGCTTCAAACTTACAACTTCACAAATCCTAAAACATCATTGGAAGGTAATTAAAACAGAAAAATAACAACAAAAACATAAAAAACAGCAAGAACAACAAACAGAAAATAGAAAACAGCAAAGTGACACAAAATAGAAAATTAAAACAGAAACAGAAAATTAATTTAAAATAGCAAACAGCAAAATAGTAAAGTAAACAGAAAATTAATCAACTAAACAACAAAACAGTAAAGCAACTAAACTACACAGAAATCTCTACCCCACACTTAAATTTTGCATTGCCCTTAATGTAAAAGCTTCAAAAAGTAGCAACAGTTCTCAATTAACAGCAGTCACATAAGGACAAGTAAAATAAAAGAGAGAGAAGAAACATCCTTATCAAGGGAGGTAGATGACATCTTGTAAGTGGACCTCCTCCACGATATCCTCTTGAGCTCCCTCATAGAAGGGGTTGAGGTGATGCCCATTGACTTTGAAAGCCTTGTTGGTGGCTTCACTTGCTATATTGACCGCGCCATAAGGAAAAACCTTGACAACTATAAACGGACCAAGCCACCGAGAACGGAGCTTGCCAGACATGAGCTTGAGGCGGGAGTTATAAAGGAGAACTTTCTGGCCAATGGAGAACTCCTTCCTCAGCACCATCTTATCATGAAACCTCTTGGTCTTGTCCTTGTATATGCAAGAGCTCTCATAAGCGTCTAATTAAAGCTCTTCGAGCTCTTGGAGGTTGAGCTTCCTCTGGGATCCGACTTAGTTTAAGTCGAGGTTGCACTGCTTGACTGCCCAATATGCCTTATGCTCAAGCTCCACTAGAAGGTGACATGTTTTGCCAAAGACTATCCGGTAAGGGGACATCCCAATTGGTGTCTTGAAAGCAGTTCGGTATGTCCACAAAGCATCCTCAAGTCTCAAACTCCAGTCCTTCCTATTAGGTTGGACAGTCTTCTCCAAGATACACTTGATTTCCCTATTGGAGACTTCAGCTTGTTGATGAGCTGCCGAGGCTCTCCAAATTAGTGAAAGTTTAAAGTCAGTTTACTAAAGCTACTTGTAGCATAAGGCAACACCAAGTCGAACCAAAGGATTGCTCTAATTAGTGAATCAGATTTAGGAACATATAAACAGGGGGGTTTTGTTTGTATAAGTGATCAACAAAAATTGATTTAAAAGTGGTAAACCTTAAGGAAAACAACCAATCCAAGTCTAACTAATTCTGATTTTAATCCATCCTTGATTTCAAAGAATCCATTCAATTATTAACCTAGTTATTGGCCTTAGAACACATCAAGGAGCCTCTCAGTGCTCTATGGATGTCCACTGGTTAAGCAACCAGAATTTGGATCAACTAAGACTAAATGAATTAAGCACTCATTCAAATCAAGTTTAACCTAAGTCCAGAATCTAGCCAAAGGTAAACAATCCGTCCAAAAGCTTAGAAACATTGATTAACCTTTAATTTCATCTTTTATCACATGCAATTAAGTAATCAACACATGAAAATCCAAATCCAAATTTAAGCAATTCAAACAGAATATTTCAGAGGAAAGAAGGAAGTAGATTAACCACTAAATGAATAACAGTCAAAGCATAATCTCAGAATTAATAATCAGAACAGCCAAAATCTGGATTGATTTGAGTATTCAGCCCTCCATGAACAAGAGGAACCAAGTTTACAAAATATCTAGAGAGGAAACTTAGAAACTAAGAAAACAAGAAAAGCTGTCTACAAAATATCCTATTGCATTTCGGCTGCCTCTTTCTGAGCATATGAACCTCCAAAAATACAGGCACCCCAAATTGCCCTTAGGTCACACTTATTTGCATGGGCCTTAGCTTTCATTGAGCTTTGGTTTGGACTTACTTGGACTTGTAATGAAGAAGTTAGGCCCATTTAAGTGCCAACTAGTCTCTGGAACCATCAGCCAAATTCGACAGGAAATAAGACCATCTAAACTATACAATTTGGTAAATCGATTTGCATAACAATTGAAGCTCTACATCTTAGATTTCCAATGGGACCAGTTTCAAGTCTATAAGACACCTACAACTGAAGTTATGGTCCAAACACTGCATGTGGGTCAGGATCCTGTGACAGCATCTCTTCTCTGGTTTTCAGGCTGCATATGACCTTCTGGATGTCCGAATTGACTTTAGAGCCCTGAATGAAAGTTGTAGATAATTCTCTCAGCTTTCCTACAAGTTAGGACTCGGAATTTTTAGACATCCAAAACTAAAGATATGCATGAAACACAGAGACAGCATAAAATGCCCAGTATTGCTGAAAAATACAATTAGGCACAATTGGATCCAAAGTCATGAAATGTGGCCCAAGCCCAATCAAATAGGCCCAAAAGAGGTTTAAGAAGCTAGAAATGAGGGAGAATTACTACATATAAAGTGTGATTATCACTTGTCGATTCTTCTGAGGTTGGTAAGGTGTAGAAACCTTATGCACGACTCCATATTTCAGCACCAAAGCCTCTATGCTCTGGTTGCAAAAGTGTGAACCCTGATCACTGATGATAGCCCTCGGAATGCCAAATCTACAGAAAATGTTTGATCTAACAAAATCCACAACAACTTTAGAATCATCAGTCCGAGTGGCTTTCACCTTCACCCACTGATGAGCTGCTGAGGTTCCTCAAATTAGTGAAAATTTAAGGTCGGTTTACCTAAGCTACTTGTAGCATAAGGCAACCCTAAGTCGAACCAAAGAATTACTCTAATTAGGAATCAGATTTAGGAACATATAAACATGTGGGTTTTGTTTTGTTCAAGTGATTAACAAAAATTAATTAGAAGTGGTAAACCTTAAGGAAAAACAACAAATCCAAGTCTAACTAATTCTGATTTTAATCCATCATTGATTTCCAAGAATCCATTCAATTATTAACCTAGTTCTTGGCCTTAGAACACATCAAGAAGCCTCTCAGTCCTCTATGGATATCTACTGGTTAAGCAACCAGAATTCGGATCAACTAAGACTAAATGAATTAAGCACTCATTCAAATCCAGTTTAACCTAAGTCCAGAATCCAGCCAAGGGTAATTAATCCATCCAAAAGCTTAGAAACATTAATCAACTTTTATTTTCCTCTTTTATCACATGTAATTAAGCAATCAACACATGAAAATCCAACTATGAATTTAAGCAATTCAAAGAGAATATTTCAGAGGAAGCAAAGAAATAGATTAACCACTAAATGAATAACAATCAAAGCATAATCTCAGAATCAATAATCAGAATAGCCAAAACCTGGATTGATTTGAGTATTCAACCCTTCATGAACAAGAGAAGCCAAGTTTACAAAATATCTAGAGAGAAAACTTAGAAACTAAGAAAAGTAGAAAAACTATCTATAAAATATCCTAATGCCTTCTTTCAATTTCGGCTGCCTCTTTCTGAACATATAGACCTCCAAAAATACATCCACACCCAAATTGTCCTTAGGTCACACTTATTCTCATGGGCCTTAGCTTTCATTGGGCTTTGGTTTGGGCTCAATTGGACTTGTAATGAAGAAGTTAGGCCCATTTAAGTGCCAACTGGTCTTTGGAACCATCATCCAACTTCGACAGGAAATAAGGCCATCTAAACTATATAATTTGGTCAGCCGGTCTTCATAATAATTGAACCTCTGCGTCTTAGCTTTCCAATGGGACCAGTTTCAAGTCCATATAACACCTACATCTCAAGTTATAGTCCAAAAACTGCATGCGGGTCAGGATCCTACGACATCATCTCTTCTCTGGCTTCCAGGCTACATATGACCTTCTGGACGTCCTAATTGGTTTTGGAGCCCTGAATGAAAGTTGTAGATAATTCTCTCAGCTTTCCTACAAGGTATGATTCAAAATTTTTAGACATTCAGAACTAAAGATATGCATGAAACACAGAGACAACATAAAATGCCTAGTATTGTTAAAAAATGCAATTAGGCACAATTGGATCCAAACTCATGAAATGAGGCCCAAGCCCAATCAAATAGGCCTAAAAGAGGTTTAAAAGACTAAATATGAGGGTTAACTACTGTATAAAAATTGTGTTTATCACCCACTTAGACACATAATCAACAACAAGTAAAATGTAAACAAAACCAAAAGAAATAGGAAAAGGGCCCATAAAGTCAATACCACATACATAAAAAATCTCATAAAATAACAAAGGTTGTTGGGGCATCTCATTCCTATTAGAAATATTCTCTCTTCGCTGACACTGTTCATAAGACTTACAAAAAAAGTGTGCATCTCTAAATAAAGTAATCCAATACAATCCAGAGTCTAAGACTTTCCTAGTTGTACGTTGAGGACCAAAATGTCCACCACATGCAAATGTATGACAAAAGCTAAGAACAAACTGAAACTCATTATCAGGCACACATCTCATAATCACTTGGTCACTACAGAACTTCCAGAGATAGGGATCATGCTATACATAAAACTTAGACTCACTTCGCAGTTTATTAGACTGAGCCCTAGTAAAGTATGCAGGAAAGACACTAGCAACTAAGAAGTTTACCATATTTGCAAACCAAGGAGAAATTATCTTACCCTGCAGCTGTAAAAGCTACTCATTAGGGAAGGAATCATGGATTGGAAGCGGATCCGAGGCTATCTCAATCTTGCTTAGATGATCAGCCACCAGGTTCTCTGCTCCATTTTTATCTCAGATCTCTACATCAAACTCTTGGAGCAACAACATCCATCTAATCAACCGTGGCTTGGCGTCAGGTTTCTTCAAGAGATACTTCAGAGTTGCATGATCAGAAAACACCACAACCTTAGAATCAATCAAATAAGACCTGAACTTATCTAATGCAAACACAATAGCTAAAAGTTCTTTTTCTGTGGTTGTGTAGTTTGCTTGAGCAGCATCCAGAGTTCTTGAAGCATAGTAAACCACATGGGAAACTTTGGCCACTCGTTGAGCCAAGACAGCTCCCAAGGCATAGTTAGAAGCGTCACACATCAGCTTGAATGGGAGTATCCAATCAGGTGGCTGAATGATGGGGTACTGGTAAGAGCTAGCTTCAGACGGTTGAAGGCTTCCTTGCACTGTTGATCAAACAGAAACTCCATATCTTTCTGCAAAAAGCTAGACAGCGGGATGACTATCTTGCTGAAGTCTCTGATGAAGCGCCGGTAGAAACCTACATGTCTGAGAAAAGAACAAATGCCCCACACACATGTGGGGTAAGGTAAACAGGTAATGACATCTATCTTAGCAAGATCTACCTCAACCCCCTTGCTAGACACTACATGACCTAAAACTATACCCTGCTCTACCATGAAATAACATTTCTTAAAATTTAAAACAAGGTTAGTCTCAATGCAGCGATGTAACACCCTATATAGGCTATCCAGACAGGCATCAAAAGAGGAACCATATACAGTAAAATTGTCCATAAATACTTCCATACACTCTTTTAGAAAGTCAGAGAATATACTTACCATGCATCGCTGGAAGATACCAGAGGCATTACAAAGGCTGAAAGGCATCCCCTGGTAAGCAAACGTGCCGAAAGGACATGTAAAAGTGGTATTCTCTTGATCCTCAGGTACAATATGGATCTGGAAGTATCCAATGTAGCCATCCAAGAAGCAGTAATGCGATTTCCCAGCTAACCGCTCTAGCATTTGATCGATGAACGAGAGGGGGTAATGATCATTCCTAGTGGCTTGATTTAGCCTCCTATAATCGATGCAGACCCGTCAGCTATTATGCACTCGGGTAGGTAGTAGCTCGTTATTCTGATTTGCCACCACTGTAACCCCGGATTTCTTCGGGACGACCTGCACCGGCCTCACCTAGGTGCTGTCAAATATGGGATAAATGATGTCGGCTTGTAGCAGCTTGGTCACCTCTTTCTTCATCACGTCCAGAATCAAAGGGTTCAATCGCCTCTGGGGTTGTCTCACTAGTTTGGCTCCATCTTCAAGTAATATCTGATGTATGCATGTAGAAGGGCTAATACCAGGGATATCTGCCAAAGTCCAGCCAATGGCTTGCTTGTGCTCTCTCAGAATCAGTAGCAATCTCTCCTCTTGCTTAAGAAGTAGGTTGTTTGCCACGATCACAGGAAACTGCTCTTCAGATGCCAAATACGCATACTTTAGATGCTTAGGCAGAGGCTTCAACTCCAACTTGGGTGGCTGAACCACAGAGGGCAGTAATCTAGGTGACTGCACTCCAATCTCTACAGACTGAATCTCCTCATATTCAGTGGTTACTGCAGGCTCTGGGGAACCAGAATCATTAGCACTTAAGAAGGCAGAGATCTCAGCACAAACAACACAAGGTACATCACCATCATAGTCAGTACAGGAGTGGCACTGAATAGAGTCATCAAAACCAACCAAATCAGGTAAATCAGCACACAACTCATGGTATACATCCTCAACCAAATCATTAATTAAATCAATGTGAAAGACAGAGTGCTCATCCATGGGATGCTTCATAGCATAAAAAATGTTAAACTGTGTAATAGAATCTCTAAACTCCATGGATAGAGTTCCTGCATGAACATCGATCTTGGTCTGTGCTGTCTTGAGGAATGGCCTCCCCAGAATGAGTAGAGTCTTGCTGTTGTGTGACTCCCCCTCCATCTCCAGAATGTAGAAATCCGTGGGAAAAATTAGTTCATCAACTCTTACCAACACATCTTCAATCAATCTGGTTGGATAAGCACTGCTCTATTGGCCAACTGAATCACAACTCCTGTGGCACCCAAGGGTCCAAGCCCAAGGGACTAAAAACAAACATAGGCATTACATTTATGGAAGCGCCTAGATCTAGCATGGCATGCTCAAATCTAGAATTGCCTATAACACATAGAATTGTGAAAGTCCCTGGGTCCTGGTATTTCTGAGGCATAGGCTGAATAAGGGCTGAACGTTTTGACTCATGTTGATTTTCTCATCACCTTTAAGCCGCCTCCTCTGGGTGCATAATTCCTTTAAAAACTTGGCATATTTTGAAATTTGCTTAATGAAATCCAAGTTGTCCAAATTCTATCAAATATATCATATTCAAAATTTTTTAAGGTTTGTCAGGATACAATTGTTGTTCTAGGACAACCTCCTTTATCAAAGGGAGAGAAAACATAGGAACTGCTACTCAAACCAATGCCCATCAGGGCTATGGTTATAATGGTTCAAAGAGGAAGTGTTGAATCTCAGCTTTCTGCTTTAGAGATTCTCCGAAAAAATTGCTAAAACTTATTACAATTGGAAGTGTTATAGAAGATCAAGGTTTTGACCTTGTGAAGTCCTTGTTGAAGATTCTTTGTGAGGAAAATACATCTCAAGAGCAAGCTCTTGTTCTTTACTAATTTTGCAATCAATATGTTCTTCAATGATGAGAAGCCAATTATGGGTGATTGAGGCTAGGGCAATGAGTGTTCTAATTGAGATACTTCCATACTCAAGTTGATTCAAATGCAAGAGCATTTTGCACTGAATAACATTGCTACATGAATGGGATGAAGGCAAATGGTGGCATTAATGGAAATTTCAAAGGAATTGGTATGGACAAAATGGAAGTGAGGAAAGTGTCGTCTATCTTTGTTTTAGCAATGGAGACTAGAGTGAAGATCTTCCGAAGAGTGTTATGGAAGAGATGCTGCTTTACAGATATGTGCACTAACTTCTCATAATGTTGAGAGTTTCACAACTGCCTTTCAGAGGGGAGAGAGCTAAGAAGATATTTGAATTGCATGGAGATTTATGACTTTGATTATGGGGAATTTAGATGTCCAAGAGATTTAAAATAAGTAAATATACTTAATATTGTTGGCTTGGTTTATCATCTATTTCTATTATGTAATTATTGCTTGTCATTACAAGAAAATCTCTATTTTTCAACAAAAATTTATCCGTTGGAATTCCTTTAAGAAGGGAGAGAAATTTTTCTCAAAATTCCAACGGAATATACCATTGAAATTTTTTTTTTAAAAAAATTAATTTCTTTAATTTTTTAAAAATTTCAACAAAATATTTTGTTAGAATGTTCCTTTAGACTTTTTTTAAAATTAATTTTTTTTTTATTTTTACAAAATTGAAATTTTTTTTATTTTTCTTTCAAAATTCCAACTTTATATACCATTGGAATTTTAAATGAATTTTTTTTCCAATGAAACGCACCGTTTCACTAATGCATTCAAATTTTTTTTTTGAATTTTTCTTGAATTTCAACAGAATTTTTCCATTGGAATTCCAAAATTCAAATACAACCAAGTTTTCCCTATTTCCTTCTCACTTATCACCTCTTCTTGACTCAAATCACTATTCCCTATTCCCCTCTCCCTCAATCGTCCATTTTTGGCGGCATGGTCCATTTTCCGGTAGATTTCCGGTGTCATTCTTCCATTTGCGGTGTATGGGTTGAGCTCTCATTCTTAGTTAAGTTTTTCAATTATCCAAAACCCAAATCCTCTTTCTCCCTTCTCACTTTGATTTAGAGTAGTTTGTTGTTATTATTTAGTTTTAATTAGTGGATTGAAGTTAATAAGACATGTAGAAGTAGTTAGATTGCATAATTACAAATTGGATGCATGATTAGTTGTTTCATTTAGGGTTTAAATTGTGTCTGAAAGTGGGATGCCCAAATTGACAATGTATGAATTTTATTTTGTTAAATTTGTTAAGGAGTTTTTATGTACGGGTGGTTTGAATTTTTTTATGCAATATGAAATTTTTGTACTATTTGAATAATTATGTTCGAATTTAAAAGTAGAAAAATGGATGATGTAAATTTTTTTAGTTGAATTTCTTTAGGGCTTTCAATGTATGGGTAGTTTGAAGTTGTTTTATGATTTTTAGGTATTTTTTTATGGAATATAGAATATTTGTACTATTTGGGTAATTATGTCTGAATTTAAAAATAAAAAAGGATATTGTAAACTTTTTTTAGTTGAATTTCTTTAGGGATTTTGATGTATGGGTTATTTGAAGTTGTTTTATGATTTTTTGGTTTTTTTTATGGATTATGAAATTACTTTTTTCTATTGCTCAATTTATGCAATTTTTGGACTTGAGAAGGTTGCTTCATTTTTCAACTATATGCTCTTGAATTTTTCCTAATATTTTCTTTTTTAAAATGCCTTTTGTAGGTTGGAGAAGAATCATCAACAAAACATTTATAAATTTGAAGATATATTGTACATCTAGTTTAGTTGAATATGTTGAAGACTAATTATGTAAAAGATAAACTTGGTGTAATTATTTGAGATTTAAACTTTTGTACTCAACACATTACTAACTTATAGGAATTATTTAATGAAAATGATATTTATGTTATAGAAATTATTTGATGAAAATGATATATGTGAATGGTATATTTTGAATTTTAAGAAATATTATTAAGGAATTTTTCTTTAAAATTTTAAAAAAAATATGAATTCCATTATGTTGGAATTTCAAAAAAATCATAAAAAGAATTTTTGAAATATTTTTGAAAAATTAAAAGTTTAATTTTTAAATTATATTAAAATAAATTTTTAAAATTCCAATGGTCCACCAATTTTTGCTCCATTTGCTAAGTGAATTGGTAAATGAATCATGCCATCAAAGAAAGATGGAAGAAATATAGTTTCTAGCTTCCAAAGTACATAAGCAATTTGTGTTCCAATCTGATTCAACTTTTCTACTGTCAAAATTTTAGAACATAATTCTTTAAAGAAAGTTCACAACTCAATCAATGGATTGCGAACTTGTTCAGGTAAAAACCCACATAATGCAAGTGGAAGAAAGTACTCCAAAAGAATATGGCAGTCATGACTCTTCAATCCAAAAATTTTATGCTCATTAATATTCACACATCTAGTTACATTTGAAGAATATCCATCCGAAACTTTGATATTTTTCAAAAAATGACACAATCTTCTTTTCCTCGCTATTTAGCATATAAATAGGACTATGTATGACTAATTTGGCTCCTTGTTGTATTGGATAGAAATCCTCTCTTATTCCCAATAGTTACAAATCCCACTGAGAGTTTAGATTATCTTTTGTTTTGCCCAAAAAATTTATTAATGTCCTCATAACATTCTCACAAACATTCTTTTCAATATGTATTGGATCTAATTGTGAGGTAATAACAAAGTTTTTCAATATGACAATTGAAAAAATATACTCTTCTTAAGCCAACTATTTCTAGCAACATTTTCATTTCTTTTTTTCTTCATAGATTTTCCATGTACTAACCCCTCTAGACCATGCACTTGATGAAGTACATCACTCCAAAAAAGTTTTTTAGGAGGATATCCAAGTTCTTTTATACCATCAAATAGATTTTCTTCAAAACGTCATCTATGCTTAATTGGTAAGAAACGACGATATCCCAAAAAGTAATACTTTCTACCATTAGTTAAATACATAGACTGAGTTTCCCCATGACAAGAAGGACATGTCAAGACCCCTTTAGTATTCCGACCAGAGAAATTCTCATAGGCTAGGAAGTCATTAATTGTCCACAAAATAGCAGCATGCATCATAAAATTTTGCTCTCTACTTGCATCATAAGTTTCTACACACACTTCTCACAATTGTTTTAACTCATTAATCAATGGTTGTAGGTATACATCAATATTATTTCGAAGACATTTTGGCCTAGGAATAAATAGTGACAACATCATCGAAGGAGCTTTTATACTAATCAAAGGCGGTAAATTATAAGGAATGAACACCACTGGCCAAATACTATATTGGGAGCTCATGTTCCCATAGGGATTAAACTCATCACTAGCTAAACCAATACTACAACAAATTTCTTGGATTCCAACAGAATTTTTTCATTGGAATTTTGTACTCCAACGGAATACGTGTCGTTGGAAAACGGCTCGTTGGAATTGCGGAATTCCAACGGTAATTCCTATGGAAAATTACCGTTGGAAATTATTAAAAAATTCTAATGGTAATTCCAACGGAATTGTATCGTTGGAATTTTCAAAAAATATTCCAACGAAATTTTACCGTTAGAATTTATTTTTATTAATTTTTATTAAATTTTTGCAGAAAAGAATTCCATGGGTAATTCCAANGGTGGGAATAATGAAAAAAAAATTAAAAATTAAATTCCAACGGTAAGATTCCGTTGGAATTTTTTAATAATTTTTTAAATATTCGAAAAAATTTTCGAATATTTAAAAAATTATTAAAAAATTCCAACGGAATCTTACCGTTGGAATTTAATTTTTAATTTTTTTTTCATTATTCCCACCGTAATTCTAACGAAAAATTCTGTTGGAATTTCCAAATCACAATTCCATGAACGTTTTATTTATTTGTGAGACCAATTTCACCAAAACAGCAAAGACAAGTGCAAAATTGTGCAACTAAAGCTCAAATATCTCAGAAATATATAGATCAAATGTCTAAAAATATGCAAGATTCAATTGAAGTAAGGAAATATAAACCAAGAGTATAAAATACAATCAACTCCTAAAAATTTCAGATAATCATCTCACAAATTAAAATCATCCTCATCATCTTCATTGATAGTTGGAGGTCGTAACAACGTAGTAGGAGCAGCCTCTGAGTTGTTATGTCCTGATTGCAATTGTTGAATGTATCCCTTAAGACTGACCAATTGACTCTTAAGTTGAGAGAATCGATCTGCACACTTTGCCTCAAGTTGTGCAAACCGGTCACCTCGAGTACGTTCTTCTACCAATTGGGTCTCAAGAACTGCAATACGATGTATAAGCTCATCATTGTTGGTCGCAGTGGCTGTAGACTGAGACTCAGACCTGTTAGACTCGGGCCCAGACCCGGATGAAGAGTAAAATGCTACTTCGGATCCAAATCCATAAGCGCGGCCCCTCTTATTTTTTCCCCCAGTCGCTTGGAAAAAAAGGGTAGAGTCATCAACAGATTCTCCTGTGGCTGCAGCATCCTCCTTTAATTTCTCATAGGAACTCTGCATGTGATTTCAAAAAGAACACAAAACAGAAGTAATCAGTGAAAATACTTATATTATGCTAGAAGCTCAATTTTTATGTTATAATTCGAGATACTCACATAAGTCCTTGCTGCCCTGGGTGTTGACCACTGGTCCATCTCATCATTATGGTTCAACCTACAAAAAAGCTCTGGGATTGTAGCCTTTCTATCTAGTTCCCGTGTCTAAAACATATAATAAATTTGTGTTAGTTATCAATGATAAATTAAAACATACATATAAAAACTTTATTACCAGTAAATAAAACTTACATATCGCCTTTTACGCTCTGACAGAGAAATGGAGCCACCCTTGTTCAGACATCCTCCCTCACTAGCTGATCGATTCTGTTTGTTTCGCTCTGACTTCTCCTTAAACTCAGGGTCAGTCATCCACTTAACCCATAGTGTATCAAGGATATGGTCTGCCAACCACTTCCCCTTCGACTTGCAAGAACGAATAGAAGCTAAGTTTGCTCGGATCGTGTCAGCACACTTAAGCCCCCAAATCCGCTTAACAGCAACATCATGCTCCGGATCCCACCTACAATATTTTTGAACCATTATGAGAAATTAGTTAGACTACTAGTTGAACATAATTGACAAACAACATGTGTAAAGTAAATAACATAATTTAATTGTATAACCTGAAATTCGCCAAACCACATATCTCTCACTTCTTGGGGAATATCCTTCGAGCCCATCCATGGTTGCTCATACTTGCCCTTCATGACGGAAGAAATGATAGCAACCGTCTGATGGGACGGTATAAACCTGTACAATGTGATTATAAAATTTATTATATATAGTACATATATAAAAATAGTATTAATAACAACAAATGAACATAGAAAGTGTAGACATCATACTCCTTCCCATTCGGTCGAACCAACATCCTACTAACAGTCGATCCACATGCCTCCGTAGTCGACCCAGCAACAGAAGAACCTTCAGTAGATGGTGCATGTGATGGTGCTATGTGGGTGGATTCAATAGGAGTAGGAGACGGTAAGAGATCAATATGCACGTCAGGGGGTGCAGAATAAGTATGTAATGAGGCAGGAACTCTCCCTCTGCCTCGGAAGCTATAACTACGAGCACGTCCGCCTGTCCCTGACATCTATAAATACAAAAACATCAAATATGTCAGTGAGACATTAAGTAATAAGTACATCCACAAATTTTTATAAAAAAAAATGTCACAAATAAATTAACCTTAACAATCAATCACTATCAACTAAGTAATCATTAGGGACTTCATCCTCAGTTTTAGGCTCCTCACTATCATATGATTCTTCGTCTTCTGCATCATACTCTCCCACCTCCTCATTAGTTTCAACATGTGCATTAATTGTCATGTCCATTAAATCTTCTCCCATATCATGCTCATCTCTTAAATTATCAGCAATTTGATCTGAAGAAGAGACTTCAGTGAAGTGCAAAGTTCTATCATCTTGAAATGGAGCATCTTGTAATTCAATTGTGTGCCTTGATTTAGTCTTAATCACCACAAACCAGTCTCTCTTGTTAGGATTTGGGCATGGAGATGGTGTAAAATATATTTGCTCCGCTTGTTGAGCAAAGATAAATATATCTTTACCATTGTATCTCCTATTCGATTTAACCTTAATAATCTCATACTTGGGACAAATTCTTGTACCCATGGGCGAAGGATCATACCATTTACACTTGAAAAGTGTCAATTGCTTAATAGGAATTCCGGGATACTCTATCTCAATTATCTCTTCTACAATTCCATGATATAAAATATCTGTTCCACTAAGACCTACTCCAGAATTATTTGATTTTCGATTATGTGCTCAATTGGATGTGTGAAAAGAATAATCATTCACGAAATAAATTGGGAATGTCTTCACTACTCTTAAAGGCCCCCAACCTAAATTGTACAAAATCTAATCTGAGATGTTATTGTAAAGATTGTGCACCTATTAACCATGAAGACATAAAAAGTGTTATATGAACACATCTGTTATAATAGATAATAATGATAATTTCATAATGTAATTGTAGAAATGCAAGCACTTACATATTCTTTGAACCAATGGACAAAATTTAATTCTATATGTTTCTCAACTTCAATGGAGCTGAGATTAGTGAATGTTGATGTCAATGACTGAACATAAATGCTGCAATCATCATCATCATATGCATTAAACACTAATACATAGAAACTTGTAAAATCTTGAATAACACATGAAAAATATGACTTACTTCAGGATGGATTCAACTTCAGGGTAATTTAAAAGAACATATAAAGATATTACTGCTACTTCATCTTCACTTAGATAACGAGTTTTACATGCTCCTTCACGTTGGCCAGGATAGTTAAAGATAGATAGTAGAGGATGCAAAGACGACTCTCCACCATCATCATTTCGAGACACTCTTATATTTCTAGCATGTACATGAGACTCAAAGTAATGAGAACAAAACGTAGAAGTCTCTTCAAGTATGTTAGCTTCGCAGATAGAACACTTCACATGATCTTTATTTTTCACTTTTCTCTTAAGATGGTGTAAGAACCTATGAAAAATCAAAATATTGCATGATTATAATAAATATAAATGACGAGACATTAAATAGTAATTAATTTCAAAGGATAGATTTAGACCTTTCAAATGGATACATCCATCGATATTCTACAGGTCCACCAACTCGTGCTTCATACACTAAGTGTATTGGTAAGTGTTCCATTACGTCAAAAAAGCTAAGAGGGAATATCTTCTCCAATTTACACAAGATAAGAAGAATATTTTGATCCATCTTGTCCAATCGACTTTCTTCTAGCGTCGGATAGCATAAGTCTCGAAAGAAATAACTTAATTCAGTCAAAGATTCACAGATAGGAGTAGGCAAACAACTAAACGCAATTGGAAGCAATCTCTTCATGAAGACATGACAATCATGACTCTTCAAATGCTGCAAAGTGCAACTTCTCATATCAACACATTTGCCCAAGTTAGATGCATATCCATCTGGAAGCCTCAGGTCGTGTACCCACTCACATATTGCTCTTTTTTGATCCATATTCAAAGTGTATTGTGCTTTCGGTTTAACAAATTTTCCATTGCCTCTGTCTTCCAACTCTAAAGCCTTTCGTCTGCAATACAAACCAAGATCCATTCTTGCCTTGACATTATCCTTGGTTTTGCCTTTAACATCCATGACTTTGTTGTAAATATTTTTGAAGACATTATTCTCCGTATGCATAACATCCACATTGTGCGGATTCAATAAATCACACAAAGACGGCAAATCCCAAAATATACTGCGTTTAGTCCAATTATGATGAATCTCGTAACCAGGTAAATTATACCTTCCTCCAGTATCTGTTATCTTAGGAAATTGAGAAACTTGTTCAAATACTTCAACTCCTGAGTATCGCTTAGGCGGCTGCCCCAATTCTTTTTGACCTTTCAAAAAATTCATCTTATTCTTACGAAATGAATGATTCATGCTCAAGAATTGTCGATGACAATCAAAATAACAAATCTTTCGAGCATTTTTAGCATAAAATACTTTTGAACTTTGCATATAAATAGGACAACCCAAACGACCTGCTGTTTGCTAACCCGACAACATACCATAAGCAGGAAAGTTATTGATAGTCCACATCAAAGCAGCCTTCAAAAAAAAATTTTGCTTCTTAGAAATGTCATATGTTTGTACACCATCATCCCATAACAGTTTCAGATCATCGATCAGAGGCTGTAAGTACACATCTATATTGGTCTTTGGATTATGTGGGCCAGGAATTATTATTGTTAGGAACATGTTTTCTCTCTTCATACACATTCCAGGAGGAAGATTGTACAGAGTCAAAATTACAGGCCAACAAGAGTATATATTAGAGTTCATATTGAAAGGACTGAAACCATCAGAGCACAGACCTAATCTCACATTTCTTGGTTTTGATGCAAACTCCGGGTGAGTTATATCAAAATGCTTCCAGGCTTTTCCATTTGAAGGGTGTGACAACACTCCTTCTTCACGTCAATTTTCATGATGCCATCTCATGTATTCTGCAGTTGCATTAGAGGCAAACAATCTTTGTAACCAAGGAATTATCGGTAAATACCACATCTGTTTTTTTAGAATCTTCTTTTTTTGACTATTTCTACTTCCTCTATCCACAAAACGAGCTTCACCACAAAATCTACATTCTCTATTTGCTTCGCCATTACCATAATACAACATACATCCGGATGGACAACAGTCTATTTTTTTAGAACCACACCCAAGTTGAGCCACTAATTTCTTAGTCTGATAAAAATTATCGGGCATTCGATGACCCACAGGCAAGATCTCTTTTATCAATGTGATTATCTCATCAGTACAATTATGAGGCATATTATAATCAGACTTAATGCTCAAAAGTCTAACCGCAATTGATAATACAGAGTGGCTCTCACATCCATCCCACCAAGGAGATTGTGCAGCACATAGCATCTCATAAAACTTCACGGATTCAGAATTAGGTTCCTCTGGTTCATAGTCAGAATAGAAACTAGAGCCCCCAGCATCAATAACCATTTGCTCATATGGATTCAAATCATCAGAAATTGGAACAACTTCATAACCTCTTCTAAGAATTAGTGGTTCAATCTCCCCATGATTATGCCAATAGTAATAATGTGGCTGAAAACCTTTCTTATATAAATGTAGCCTTACTTCATCCGAATTATGAAATCTTGTGCACTTACATCTTAAGCATGGACACCTAAATGTTCCTTGCTGTTTAAACACTTCCAGTTTTTCAGCAGCTTCAATAAATGTCTCAACACCCTCTATGAATGAATTTAATAACGTATTCCCTTAAGAATTTTTCCTAATGTACATCCAACGACGATTCTCAGGTATCTCCATCTATTCAAACATTGAAATAGGATTTCATTAAATTTTATTTCTTTACGGATTGATCTTAACTTAAAGCTAAATTGATATGGCTTCTATCTCGTTCTTTGAGAGTGCTTCACACTAACAGAAGCTTATATAAGTAACTAGTTTAATAAAATTTCAGCAGCACCTCCCCATGGTTCTCCAAGTACACGAAATACACTGCATAAGCAGCATAAATATGCACCCAGAGAAACACAAAGAGATGATGTAAAATTTTAATAGACAAGTTACAAAATAAATTTGCATATCTAATTTAGTGAATGCACTTCTCTAAGAACAGTCCCAAAATTGGGGACTATCTAAGAGTTAACTCTACTTAGTTAACGCTTAGACGAGTTTCTAAGTTAAATAAACTATCCTATCTATGAGTGTGTCTTCGAAAAAATACTATTTAATAAGATATTTACGAATTTAGGTTAGTTTTGAAATTATTTTACCAATATGGGTTACTTTTTTCGCCTATTACAAGCTACAACGTTTTTATCAAAAAACACAGGTTCAAAGGATTTTTATGGGTTCCACTCATACCCTTCTATTTTCCCAGCTCCGTCTCTATCTCCTAATATGTCATCCCCTCAACCCCTATGCGACCTACCCTTTTCCTTCTTTTCTTTTCTTTTGCGTTCTTGTTGTTCTTCCTCTGGGGTTAAAATGTTATTTGCTTTTGTGTTTTCTCTATGAAAGAGGGGAGGAAAGGAGAAGAACAATTTTGTATTGATAAAAGACCTACCAAAATCCACATCCCACAATTTTTTGGTCGGATCTTGCTTAAATGTGGGATGTCAATTTTGGTGGGTCTTTTATCAATACAAAATTGTTCTTCTCCGTTCCCTCTCATAAAGGAAACACAAAAGCAACTAACCTTCCAACTCTAGAGGAAGAGCAACAAGAAAGCATGAAAAAAGGAAATAAGGAAAATAGTAGGACACATTGGGGTTAAGAGGAAGACATATCAGAAGGAGACAGAGACAAAGACAAAGCTGGGGGAAAGAGAAGGGTATGAGTGGGACCCATAAAAATCCTTTGAAATCGCGTTTTCTATAAGAAAACGTAGATTCATATCTGCATTTTCTAATTGCAAACGCATATTTAAATAATACATTATCACTATATATTTTAAAAAAAAATAAAAGTGCTATTACAAGAATAAGCAATTGGTAACATTAAACATGAATTTGAAGGAAAAATAAAATTAAACATATGACTTTAAAATTTTTGCTAACCTTTGCTTTTTATCCACAAATGCAGCAGCTAACAACCGTGTCAGTAGATCAAACACTGAAGATACACAAAGTCCCTAGCTCCAGCTAATCCTCCTCACAGACACAATGCACACTTTTATCCCTTTGTGCATAAGAAAAAAAAAACAATGAATATAATAAATAACAACTGCATTAACTTTTCACCTCTACTGCATTAAAAAACTATGAATACAAATAAGTTTTTTCAAATTTTTAAAGAAATTATAAATTTATCATGATTCTAGCCTTTATGTTATTATATCAATCAAAAAGTTTAAAAGTAAAAATTAGTCCCAAAGAAACAAAGCATACATGAGCCAAAACCAAACCTTTGATAGAATATATACATTTTGCAGAATTGGTCATGTAGCTAGAAATTACAACTTGAATCACACCCACTTGCAGTAATTTCAATCAAAGAAAATGTTGTTTTTGTCAAAAAGAGATGAATGATTATGTCTCATGTGTGAGTCTGACTGGAAAGACAAGCCTACCCAAATGGAAAAAAAAAAAAAATCCTTTAATGCTCATTTTCCATTAAAAGCAAAATCTTTTGAGTCTTTTGAACCTAGTAAAAGTGAAAGTGGAAACAATTTCTACCATTTCAACATAAGCTTGCCCTCTTAAACAAAATAACAGCACCCCATCCCCCCTGTTCATTTATTTACAATATCTAGCATCAAAAGATATTTACAATATCCAACACCCTCCAACCAAAGACACCAAAGGCAGCATAAATTGCACGCAGCTATAAAGCTTTTCCCACTTTGCTCCTACCAAATTCTTTGAATCCAATTGACAGAAATTTCTCAGAGCAATGTGGGCACAATTAACCAAACACTACAAAAAGCTTAATTCAATTGTAGCCAGTTGCCAGACAATGCAAGAAAAGATGTGCAAGAGTAAAGGTACCTAAATCCATCTAACAACTAACAATGTAAAGCAAGAAGTCTAGCAGAGAATCAATAGGATTATACAGAAGCTACAGGTTACTCTAACCTCATAAATGTCAGCATTAGATATTGCCACTGCCCTAGGACATTCAAACTTACTATCCAGAACTCATTTGTGGGACAAGGTAGCGCCTAGCAGCTATATACATAATGAGGTATATAAAAATAAAGAATGAGAGTTTCATTACTCTAAATGTTAGTTGTTCAGTAACAACACTCAAAATCTGAGCTAATCTTACCAAATTATTTCAGTGGAAGAGATAAGAAAACTTAATTAACACATGCATGAAAAGATAGCCACCCAGATTTCAATTAATTCAATTGTTTAGAGATACTCTGAAATCAAATCTCTTATTTCCTAGAGGAAGAATGGTTCAGATTAAGAGAAGATTAACTCAATAAAATTTATATTGATGCTTGATTAATGTTATAGATATTTATATCTTAATTAAACCGAACTCCATGTCAAGTTGTGGAATAGGAATTAGTAGGGTCACTCATTAAGGTGGTCTTTGATTTATATGAAAACATTACCCAAAATGCCAATATGGGAATGTCACTTTCTCATGGTGCAAGTTTTACAGACATATTCTCAAGTATTTACGGTTTCATGGAATAGTGTTTTGTCCACTTTCCCACATTTTTAACCGTCGAGAGATGCCACACTAAAATAAATAAACAAAACAATACATAAAATGAGTCAACAATAGATTAAAATATTTAATTCATTTTACTCAAAGCAAAAGGGTACTTGGTAATTATTAGGACACTGGTCCAACAGTCCAGTAGTTAATGTGTAGGTGTATTTTTGTATTTCCCATTTTGCTAACTTGGTCTTTAGTCATGGTCCACTGAGTTTTATGCATAGGTCACTATTTACAACAAAAGGTTTTACTTTTACAGTGTATTTCTTCTATGTCATTTTGTTCATGATGTTGAAGGTCATTGAATGATATATGAGTGAATGAATATCCTAACAGCATCTTTTTCTGCATTGACTCCTATTGGTACAGTTACATTTGTGGACCAATGTCCTTTGAATTGGTACAAAAGTTTTGAACCAAAACAAGAGGCATACAAACAGAAGCAACAGTTCTGGTTTCAAGTAAATTAGTTCAAAAAATCTGGTACTAAATTGAAACACTATTTCTAACACCACTCAACCATAGACCAAACAGTAATAAAAACTTGGGAACTAATTAAATCCTACACATTATACATATTTGACACATGCTATATTCTAACAATAAGGAAACAGAGTGTACCTGAACTTTTTGTCTGCACCAATTATGCCAATTTCAATGTTTTTTCTGGAGCTTTGTCCCTCAAGCCTAGATGACAAAAGCAAAATATGAATTCCAGCATTACTACAATATGTATGGTAGGGAAAAACTTAATTTAGCAAACAGGAAGGAGAGTTATATTGGCATAATATGAGAAAGAACTCATATTGGCATAAGCACTGAAAGTCCACTCACCAAGTTAACAAATAATGCAACCTTATCTCGAAATTCTAAAGCATTTTCCATTTTCAATATTTCATCATTTGTAAACTGCATTAGTTTCAGAGAAATGAAAACTAGCTAGGTGGCAAAAAATTGAGGGTGAGTTTGGATAGAGAAGCATTTTATTGAGAAAAAAAATACTCTTCTAAGCTGAGTTATAAGTACATGTTTCTCAAGGGAAGCTGAAGCTGTTGTGTTTGAATATCACTCATCTTTAATCTTTAATAAATTACATTTTTGTTAAAAAGACGAGTCACCTACCCACTACCCCGTGGACAATACACATGGAGGGGAGTCCTAGTAGAAAAGAAACTACAAGAAGTTCTCTGAGAACTCCCTATGGATTGGGTTGGTCCTTGCTTCAGATATTTTAGTAGCTCTATTCCTTCGTTATTGCTTTAGGTTTTATGTTTGAAAAAACCATTCCTGAATTCCAGCAACAAGTTCACTGCTTACCAAAAAATGGCAATCAGATTTTACTCCAAGTTCATTGTATTTGTAGCATCATTAGATATAGGCAAAGCAGTTGAATGCATATCTTTTGCATGGTGCTTTTTCCTGTCTTTGAAGAGTTTTAAGGAGGGAACCACCAGAACAACATGTTTTGGTGCAGGTTGAAATCATTCAACATAATTGAGAAAGAATTATTTAGTAATAAACCATATGCTAATTCCCTGTATTACATGTACTTGACAAATAGTAAAGAGAGGAGGATATCCTTCACAAAGTCATAAAAATAAAGTAGAAAAACACAAAGGAGCTTGTCAAAATGATAAAGCACTCCAAACCCTTTGCATATCTGTTAGGGAGACTTAAAGAAGTTACGGATTGGGCACCAATAAGAGGCTATAAAAACAATCCTATCCCATAAAGATCTAAAGACTGAGAAGCGTGGTTGAAAATACAAGCATTTCACTCCAGCTGAAAACACCAAAGAACAGTTAGATAGCACGCCACCATCAAACCTTTCCCTCCTTATTCCTACCAAAGCCCTTGTACGAATTAATATAAACTGTTAGGGATACTTATTCATCAACTTTTCAGTTGAGGGGATTTAAATGGTAGGAAGTGTGGTTGTGGAGGACTTTGGTATTTGATTGTAATTGGATTCATTATCCAAAAAAGAATAAGAAAAAAGGTGGTTAGATACATGGTCCATGGGACCCACTGTATATGTATACTTCTTAACCCCTATGTTTCAAGTATGACTCCTTATCACAAATAGGTACCAACATAATTCAATGCCTCTTGATATCATTTCTTTTCTCTCCTTTACGAAAACCAAACAAATGGCAAAAGAAATAAATTCTTCTTTCTCTATTGAAGCCAAAACAAGGAAATGGAAGATTGTCGAACTTATTTAATCCCCTTCCACTCCTTTTCCTTCCATTATCTTCTCTTGGATATCAAACATAATATTAGTGTATAAAACTCCATTGTATTTCCTAACTTTATGGGCATATATGAGAAAGTCAAGTAAACTATGGTTAACACTATCTGTGATGTATTGCTTGTAAAGATTTCAAAATCCCTGAAATAAGGAACTTGTAAAAGAAACCAAATAAACTATGAAGCTAATAAGCCAAAAAATAAAATAAAAAATAACTCACACATACACACTATATAGCTAAATCCCTAAACAAAGTCCCAAATCTTAGTTGTCCGCTTGGTTGTATATTGTTTACACCAAGCATCAGTGAAGAAACAAACAAATGTAAAGATAAATATAAAATAATATATCATTCATTAAGAATTAATTTTAATGCATATTTAGAGGCATATAACAGCTTTGTCTTTCAGTCATGTGATTTGAAACGGTGACTCAGCAAAATATACATGTCCAGCTTTCAAAACGAATGACACGTATCTGCAGGGGCTAATCTACTTTAAATTAATTATAAGAAACAACTTTTGTGCAAGGGCCCCAAATTGCTGTATTACACTGTCACTCCAGTCATATTTGTGATAACAAAGAACCAGTATTAATGTATTTGGCTCATCGGGGAAGCCAATGGACCCCCAACATGGCAGAAAGTTCAGTGCAAAGTCCCCAAACGGCTAGACTATGCTGTCATTCCAGCCACCTTTGTAGTAATGAACAACCAGTAATAATGTACTTGGCCCACCAGTCAGGAAGCCAAAATCACATTAGCTCCCCAACCGCCATGTTAGGAAAAGGTTTATTTACCCTGCTCCCAGCCCACAAACACACGCATGGAGTCAGAAAGAAGAAAAGAGTACCTCACCCATGAGATGACCAACAAAGGCTAAAACTACTGATGCTAAAATTCCCGCAATGGTTCCTTCTACACTAACAGCCCCTTCTGTTCCCCTTGGAACTACCTTGAATGTGGTAACTAGGTACCTACAGATAATGCAGGAGCAATTTTAGTACTGGGATGCTGAAAGAAAACATAGAATAAAAGAAATATTGTTATTGAAGAACATAGGCCTTAAATTACCAGAGCTTCAATAAATTTATCATCTAATTAGCAATCACTAGAACAAATACAGACCAACTATAATTTTTGTCAGTAAGTTAAATATACAACGGGCAGACATACAAGATAAGGAATCAAAATGCAAGGAATTAACAAGCCAATATATACTACAAAAGCATAGACACCCCTTAGTCTCCATTGGAAAATATATTAACTGAATCATTTCAAAATTTCTAGCTTATAATACAGAATAATTTCTTCCAAACCTTACATCAGTTGCATGTACACATATTAGGTTTGTATTTTAACAAAAAATTATTTTACAAAAAGAAAGGAGGGAAGGGGGATTGGTTCAAGCAAAGCCAACCTGTAAAAGACCATAAAAATAATTCATGTACTTGACAAAGTATAACTCTGTGGGGCAAAACTATATAGAATCCATATTAAGTGAATAGATGATTAATATAGTAGCAAATTTGTCTCATTTGGTCTTTATATAATTCACATAATGCTCATGCTCTGATCTTTTTTGGTGGTTTGGGTTTATTTTGTGCATCTTTCTTGATCTTTTCTATTGGTTAATTCATTGAAGACTTCAATCTGATTACAGCCTCCCCTTTTCTTTTTTCCTTTCTCTTCGACTCATCTTCTATTCCTCTAGTTTGGAGCTGGACCCTAATGATCTTGCATTGTTTGACATAGGACATATTTAGTTTCATTAGTTTATGAGTAAGATTTTATGTAATATTGAAGTTGACAGTAAGGATGTGGGTGGCATTGAGGCATTAGCAGCAATATTGAGGATGTCAAAGGCAAGGGTTTGGGCTTTACAGGGCAAAGTTCAGGAGAAACATTTGTGGGGATGTAGAACTTTTGTTGCTAGGTGGATGATTATTATTTTGGCTAGCATAATACGGAGAATGGAATAGTAGAGAGCTATTAAGTGGTTGTGAATAGTAGCAGAAAATAGAAGAAAAATGATGCAGGGAAGGGAATTTGGGTCACAATTAGTATTATATAGTAGTTTAGGGACATTCTTATCACAGTAGCAGTGACTGGATAGTGGTCCTGCCACTTCTTAAACAGTCAAAAAGCACTTTGTTAATGAATAAGGAGATAGAACACTAGACAAGATATTATAATAGCTTGAGCTCTACCGCATCTGGTTCATATAATTATCAAAAGAAAATAACAACACATACCTAAAAGTCTGCTCACTACTATATCATACATTCACTAGCTTAAAATCACGTTGGCAGAAAAGTTGCAACAAAAAATAGCTCTAACCTAAGTAAGAATTCCATTTAAACAAGCAGAACGCAAACTAATAAAGTTTTATTCGAATTTCCAGACACCAATTACTCAACTCAGCCACCTAAACTAGCAATACAAAATTGCGCATGAAACTAGCTACACATAGGGCCGAGGGGACAAAAGGGTTCTGTAAATTCTGAAAAACATTGAAATTTTCCGCCATCAAATATCAGAAAGGAGACAAATTACACGACAATAATCTAACCCACATCAAATTCTCAGTCTCCTTTCTACCATGAGTGTTCATGACAGAATTATCAGCCATTACAGGTTGGAGATTATTTACACAAAGGGTAGATAGATGCACAATTGACAAATACTTGAAGAGTGCCCAATTCTAAACATGGTACACATTTAGTCAACAAGAAGTCACTCTTGGAGAACAAATGTCAAAATTAAGGCCCCACCTAAACTGAATGAACTGAGGAAACAACAAAATGCAATCCTAGAATTTCACATAAACTGAAACTGGAGAGTAAAATAAACGACAATGTTCAAGTGCCTGCGAAGGATTACTAAATACTAGAAAATACAGACGAAAGCACTGTACCATGGTAAAGCTCATTTGCTCAAAATGCCATACCCAAAAAACCCCAAATTAAAGTGCAGCATTTGCATGCAAAACATTTATCACAGTTCCAAACTTACCATTTTTTCGCTGTTGTTCGGCAGTCAATGTAAACAAGACCAGACACAGAGTAATGCAAATGACCACCCAGTCACCCAATACTCTCTCAAACCAACTCCACCTCTTACTCCATCACTTCCTTCACAAAATCCATTGTCGAAGATCAAGGACAACACATCAAAAATCAAGCTCAAACTTTGACTGACTTAATTTGCAAACACAGCAACAAAAACCTAGAATGAGAAACCCACAATCTAGCAATTCAGTATCAATCGCGCTCAAGAAGAAATCAATGATTCAGATAGAGATAACAAGAAACCCTTTTGAGAAATATAAATAGAAAGAGTACAAAGAATATCAAAGCATCAAATTGAAATTTCTTCTTCATTTCATTAAATTTTGGGTCTACATATTATCACGTTAGAATATAGGACTAAAGCATCAAATTGAAATTTCTTCTTCCTGCTAAACTGATCCCTCAAATGATTATGATAGGTCTGGAAAATTGAAATTTTTATTACCATCTTGTTAATATTTTCTTGTACAAATTTCAACAATTAAAAGATGTTACAAGAAGATAAGAAAATAAACTCTTCCAGAAAATTGAACTTAACATGTCAACTCACTATATCCAATTAAATGGGGAACAGATAAGTTGATTGCCCTATTACCATGACTCAAAATAAAAGAACCCAAAATTTAAAAATATGCTACACAGTAATACAGCAAGTCAGCAACTTTGAACACTACATTACCTGATTATCAGAAGAACCTAATACAAACTTGATACAACAACCATTGCAGTAATAAATTAACAGAAGCATAAATTAAACCTACATAATAAATTAAACCATACAGAAATTCTAATACATAACAGAATCATAATAGTCATTATAGTAGCAGTAGCAATAAAAACAGTAGCAGGACAATATTGCAGAACCATACAGAAACACTGCATACAGTAGTACACACTGAAATAATTAAAGTGGAGCTATTCTAATACTGCCCCAGTCAAATGTAGAACCAGTCAAGCACACACTGAAATAATTAAAGTGAGCAACTCCGAAAGAAAAAAATAATAGGGTCAAAATTACACAAAGTAACAAATAAGATCTAGTAGACAGCTAATCGTAAAGGCAAAAGAACCTTGATCAACTCCACAATTGTTATAGTTTTGTTGATAGCTCTCCCCATTGCTTTAAAAACAATTTCATTTGAACCTTTTTCTTGTAGAGAAGTGAACAAGAGAAAGTGAGTATGCCAATGCGAGAATGGAGAACTTATATCATAATACAAAAATAATGAGCAACTCAAACTTTTACACTTCAATTTTTCCAAGACCTCGACAAAGCTATGGGGAAGAAAGTAACAGAAGGTAGACTCCATCCCTTGCTTGGATATTTCATCATAAAGGAGTGAGTGAGGATAGGAGTAAATCCAACCCTCTCCCTTTCATTTATGAACACTGAAAATTCCATTTCCACCATATTATTTTGGTGTGAGAGGCAATAAAATAAATCTATCTTCCCAAAATTCATACATGCCTTGGTCATTTAATCATTGTCTACCTTTTCCTTCACTCCAAATTCCAAAAAATTCCAAAACTAAGCATGCTGTTAACTTTCACTCAATTTGACTTTTTATTTATAAAATTAAATAAGAGAACTCTAGTTGCAAGCTCAAGCTGAACTTTAACCTTGTATCCAAGACGCTCTAGATTCATTTAAAACAATGTCTAAAGTGTTGAAAGGAGAATAACAGACATGGTACCATCAATAGTTTTTACTGTAGCTGGACCCTTCCCCATCTTCAGTGGATCCAGACTCTTAATCACAAGATCTCTTAATGCATGGCCCAATCTTCACCAATAAAAGAAAAGCAGCACACACTCCGCAAAAAGAACTAAGAACAACAATTGGATCATCCTTGCTTTCCAAAAATAGCACCCACCTTACACTAAAAACTAACCCAGCTATTTTACCAATCCTATAGCAAACTCCTGCTGCTCACTAATATTTGCTCAACGTCAAAGTACAAGATGTAGCAGTCATGGTTCTATTTGGTAGCTGGTATTTCACTAGCAATCTCTATTATGCAGTACACTTAAAAAATCCACAGCTTCTCAGTGGACAAATTAAACTTGTTACTTGACCAAATATATAAAAGTTGAACACAGCAGATATCATGCATTATGGGTCAGCTTATTTGCAAGCAAATAGTTTTCCCAACAAAATGTGTTTGAAGAATAACCTACCTCCAAAGTCTTGTCAAATCAATCCAGGCCCTCCTAACAATAGTACCCACAGTTTACTCATAATATTGTTTGTGATGGCATTCTGCAGGTCGTCCTTTTTGGTTAAGATACACCCACTCAACTATTGAGATTCTCTTGTTAGACCTCTAACTGGACTCACATCACTTCATGTAGATTAGTATGTGAATTTTTTTGAAGAAATTTCATGTAGGTTAGTATGTGATTACTAATGGCAATTACATACTTCCTCCGATCCTTGGTTGCAATAAAGCTCACTGAATCTATGAATTACTACATCACTTGTACAGTCACAAGTTAGGTATGAGAAGCCAACGGAAAGTAAGCAAGGTATAACTAAACATGTTTTTTCACTAACGCAACTGAGTCCAATAATTTATCTTTTATTAACATACACATACCAGTTGAGCCCAATAAAACAGAAGGATTCACACCCAGCCCCGTGATTTTTGGAAATTAGACATCATACAGAAGAGACACATTGCATTTTTTCAGGCAATGATCTTTTGAAAATAAACTCCACTGATACATCACTAGGACTAGTAGACAAACTTGAGGGCCAAGTTATACAAACTTAGAGTACAAGTTAAAAAATTAGCCACTTATAAACATAAAAGTTCAAATATTTGAAACAAACCAAGAAAAAGCCCATAGAACTAAAATCCATGCATGGACATAACCAAATATCGAATTACAGGACCTAAAATTACTAAAGTACCTCCTGATAGAAATTGATTTCCCCCTTTCTATTAAAATATTTCTCTAACCTCCTTGGAATTCAGAATCCCCTAAAATTTTAACTGATTCGGATGCCCTTGACCTTGACAATTACATAAGAGTATATTAGGACTTTTACTAGGGTATCTGCATCACATTTGATCCCTATAAATCTTATTTTCCTTGAACCATGGAAATTTCACATGTTTTTACCTTCTAATTGAAGTCAGATATTAGGGGGGAGATCTACTTGGGAAGGACATCTTGCAAAGTTGTGTGACCAAAAATGAAAATATCTATGGCAATAAGATCAGGTACATTATTGTTACAAGTACATATAAAAACTAAAGCTTTTAGGACACCAAGTGGTCAAGAGTTTAATTATTGCTGTCCTATTCCCATAAATTAAATTCCAGCACAAGAGTCAGCCTACACTATGTACATGCTTCAAGCTCAAAAGGCTTTCACATGAGGGGGCTTGTCAGAGATAAAACCTATTGCAGGGCCTTCTCCTAATAGCTTAAGGTTTTGGAATGACTGTGTATGTGACAATTACATATTAAACAAAAATTTAGACCTGAAGTATCCTCTTGCTGGATCCTATTCCTAGCAACGGAATAGAATTCAAACATTCTCCTTCCAATTGTTCCACTACCTTTCTATTTTTGGATAGAAGAAGAACTATTATTAAATGAAATTGCTGCACTAACTTTTATTCCGCATAATGTTAATTGTTACATTTATTTGTTATCTGTATTTCTACTTGCTAGCTTTGGCAGAGATAAGCAGCAAGCTTGAGGCAACAACTTCAGTCCTTGCAAGAGTGCCACAGGTAAAAGAATATAACCACCCAATAGTTGCATAGTTGTATTAGAGGAAATTTGTAGCGGACAGATTATCTTTACTAACATGGTCAGCAAAGAACACATCCATAGGAGTGATACGCAGAAAACAAACCCATGGGAGTGACTACAGCAACCACAAAATGCAGATGTCACAGTACAACCAACATGCATTTGAACTTTAAAGATTTTAATTTGCTCAAAGATTTCCTAGCAGTTTGAAGGATTATGCATTCATCATCTATCATACCCCCTACCCCTGCCCCTTAAAAATTTGAGATCCTTCCTTCATAAGGTGAAGGCTTGAAGCCTAGCATGATGTGTGGATGCACTCTTCACACACTCACACAGAGACAAAGAGAAAGTGACACTAACAATGCTTCAAATTAAAATTACATCGATGAAGAAATTTGTTATTACCCCCACTTTATAAACTAGAAGCAAGCTATGCATTCTTGGGATAGTTAAATGTTCTTGACGGAACAACAAGCAGTGGTAGTAAAAGCAATGCATTATGTAATTCATTAGAGTTCCCTTCCACGTCAATGAGAAAAAACAAAGGATAACCTCCCTGTCAAATCACTACTATATCTTAATTGATGAACTTACAGAAAGAAGATCAAGACCAGCTAGCTCGAGATTTGGAACCACAGTTGCTAGGTCCTTAAAAGTACAAGATAAGGCCAATTAAGTCTTACAGCAATGTATATCCCAACAATTCAAGTACATTAAAGGTAAACAGCTGCATAGGAAATTCAATTACCTTGGAAGGCCACTTGGGAAAGGCTGATTTAAAATCAGGCAATGAAGTCACTCCAGGCCATGTATCCTCATTTGGCGTACCTAAGATTCTTCAAACAAGGAACAAAATGTAAATATCACAGCACATATTACATGCCCATATATATTAATTGTTACATGCCCATTTGGAAGCAAAATTTATTACTGAATATTTTCACCAGTCACCACTGTCCAAATACACACGATCCCTTTTACATAGTTGTCAGTAAAATATTTTAAAATTCACAAATTCAGCCAACATACAATAAACTCCTTTGTTCTACTTTCCAGTAAGGAAAATAAGAGTAAGATAGAAAAGAGACCAAAACACAAGAAGATCAACAGGGACATCACTGCCACAATCACTGGGAAATGGAAATGCTATCTCAAATTTTAGACTGGTTTCCTATCTCAAATGAAAATGAGTATTTTTCCCCCTCTTCCTTTTTTTCTGTTTCTTAGTAGAAAATAAGAATTCATAAGAACAGAGATGATGATAGAATATCTAGCTATGCCAATTGCAAATAGTGCAAATACCAAAATCATAATGACCCCTCTTGCAGCAAAACTGTACATATCAACTTTTTCTTCCAATAATTTCTAGTTTCAAAGAGAAAGGCTTGCATGTCCGAAAGGAAAGCCATAACCAATAAGAACATGTGGTAGCAACAACATTAAAAACTGAGGCCATCTAATAAAATATGAAGGAAAAGAAAATGCCAACCAAAAGAGTCAAAGGACAACATAATTCTTCGGGCGGCCTCCAAATTTCAGAAACCCCTTATTAACCTAGTAACATATACTCTTGGACACCCAAAAAGGATGGAAGAAATATAGAATTTTAGTAAGCGATATCTGTAAGGAGAGATCTTCTTGGAGTGAAGAAGATCGAAATAGAAATTTTGGAGTGAAGAAGAGAAATAGTAGAACTCACCTGCAACCCAAACACCGAGACAGACAAAGGCTATGCGGGACACCGGCGGCAGCAAGGCGATGCTGGATTGAAGCCCGAGTAGAAGGAGAGGATTTGAGAGGGAAAGGTGAGCTTAGGGATTTTAGGACTTAGGGATTTCAGTGATGCTTATGAAATGCGTAGGGGGATAGAAATACATTTACAAGATTCTATCGGTAAAAATTTAGGAAATACCGCTGGAAATACCGTCNCAGCAAGGCGATGCTGGATTGAAGCCCGAGTAGAAGGAGAGGATTTGAGAGGGAAAGGTGAGCTTAGGGATTTTAGGACTTAGGGATTTCAGTGATGCTTATGAAATGCGTAGGGGGATAGAAATACATTTACAAGATTCTAACGGTAAAAATTTAGGAAATACCGCTGGAAATACCGTCAGAACTAAAAAAATATATTTTTTAAAACATTCTAACAGTATATTTCGTTGGAATTCTAAAAAAAAAAAAAAACTTCTTGGTCATTTCTAACGGTAATTTAGACGGAAAATTCCAACGGTAATGTAATTCCGTTGGAATTACAGTTGGAATTTTTTAAAATTCTAACGTCAAAATAAATTGTTGGACTTACCATTGGAAATGTAAAAAATTCTAACGGTATTTAGTTCCGTTGGAAAACAACATTTTTCTTGTAGTGCAAGCCTTACATTACGTGGCTCAAGAGCAAATGATTCATGCAACTTATCAAACTTTTTTCAAGCTTCTGAATCAACAAGATGTCTTAGAATACCATCATTGACTCGCTTGTCATAAGGTCATGTAATTTCAGATGCTGCTTTTTTTTAGACATAAATAATCTCTTCAATCTTGTAGTTAAGGGAAAATAACGGAGAATCTTTCTAAGAATCTTTTTACTATTAAAATTCTCTTCATCCTTCCACCTAGAGGTTTTACAAATCAAACAACTTTCTATCTTTGAATGTTTATTCCAAAATAACATACAATCTTTCTCAGATGCATCTATTTTCATATAATCTAAGCCAAGATCTTTAATCTTTTTCCATGCTTCATAATAACATTTTGGCAATTGTACCCCCTCTGGAAATGTATCATTCAACATTTTGAGTAACATAGTGAATGATTTATTACTCCAACCACCAAGACATTTTAGATAAAATAATTTCATCAAGAAATATAGTTTTAAAATTTTTTTAGATCTTGGATACAAAACTTGTTCTGAATCATCTAATAATTTACAAAAGGTACTTTCATTTTCATTTGGCTCCTTTACATCCGAAGCTTCAAAATGATCCATTAACATGTCTTGAATAGATTCTCTATCTGACTCATCATCATCACTTAAGTTATGAGGTGAATCAGGTAACTCCTCCTAATGGTTATACAAAACTGTATAATTTTTAACTATTCCATAGCCTAACAAATTACCTTCAACATCTTCACAATTTTTTTTTCTATAATTATTGCATTTGACACAAGGGCAGAAAATCTTATATCTACTTGTATGTCTGAAGGCAAAATTCAGGAATTCAATAATTCCTTCGCTATATTTAACCTCTGTTATATTTTTTATTTTTATTTTCATCAAACTCTTATCCATATGACAATATAAGCTAAGGTCCTTTAAACACTGCACACAGTTCATTCACATATAAATATTTTTTAAGATACAAAAACAATTGTACTTGTGACAGGAAAAGAAAAACCCCTAAAACAGACTTTCATTTTGAAAAAAAAAAAAAAAAAGAAACTGAAAAACTCATTCTCTAAACATCATCTTCAGAGATTTTAGTTTAATGTAACCAAAGTCAAGCCCTATGTCTCACAAATTATTACAATGAAGCTAAACAAGCAAAATTCATTATCAAGGAAAAGAACTTTTTCAAGACAAAGACAACGTACCTAAGAGTAAAGAAGAACTTTTCCTCAAGGTGAGAGTTAAAACGAAATGTTGGCTTGGTTCTTGTTGGGTCAGTTGCATATAACAATAATTCAATGGGAAATCAGTAAGAAAATTGTCTATTGTGAGAAATTTGATCTTCAAATTAAAAAAAAAAAATTACAATAATAATAATTTGTTATGGATTTTTGGTACTGAAATCCAAAATCTATTACAAAATTGAGGAAAACAAAGGGGCAAACCATGTGAATGAAGAGTAAATTGCATACCTTGTCTTCTTGAAAGATGAGAATAAACAAAATTGAGTTTTAAAGCTCCAAGTTGTTAGCCATGGTGAAGCCTACATGTAGGAAAGGCTAAGAGAAGAAAGATTTGAGAGACTCCAAGTCCAAAGGAAAGAGATGAAATAAAAAGAGACCCGAGACCATATGTTTCTTTTTCTATTGGAGATGAAGACCAGAAGAGAGAAATGTTGATGGTTCTGTGGGTGTTTGACCATCAAGAAGATGACAGAAAACTTACGACTGGGGAGAAGGAGAGATATTTTGACGGTAATATAAAAAGAAATAAAGAGAAGTGTGTGTATTTTTTACGGAATTGTCGAAAATGGGACAATTTGGGACTTTTTTAGCGCCAAGTTTAGGTGCCCAAAAGCTTGGTTGTGACTTCTCCAAAAATAAAATTATTTGTTGCATCTTCTTTTTTTGACGGCTGTTAAGAGGAGTTTAATGCCTTTTCCAACAGTTATTATTGGATGTAAAAAATAAGCTATTGAAGTTGTTCCGTTTTTTTGTAGTGACGTCCGTGTTTCTTTACAATCAAAGAAGACTTTTTTTATTTTTTTGCAAAATAATTCTTTTATAAAAAAGAACACACACAAGTTTTCATGTGTCTAAAAATATATTTCAGTAAAGTTTGCTTAGTTATATCGCTGACCAGCATAAAAGGTGGGAAGTAACTATCTATCAATGGAGACACATTAATGAGGTTGAATCTACTTTTTACCGCAATTTGTTTCCTTTTTCTACTTCTGATATATTATGTATTTCCTTATTTTGATTTCCTTATTTTTATAGGATTGTCACACGTATTCTATCATACCTTTGTAATACTCTATATCACCTTTTGACTTGCACACACTTAGAGAAAAGTAGATTTAACCACAGCAACCATGCAAAAGGCATGCCTTGCAGAGTCCTTATGCCCTATATCATTGGAGATCATGGAGGACCCCATTGTCATTGCCACTGGCATCACCTATGAACGAACAAGAATTGAAGAATGGTTCTTTGTTCACAAGAAAAAGATGTGTTCCCCACCTGGTCAAAAACTGGAGAATTTCGATCTCATTCCTAATCATGTCTTGAGGAGAAAAAAAAAATGGGAACAAGGTGAAGGAAGCGGGGCATCTAAGGAGCATGGGGAGGGAGAGAGCTAAGAAGATAATCAAACTGAATGGAGACTCATGGTTAACAGCATCCTTGTTTTCCTAGTCATATCAAGGAGTTTCTACCAAAAGATTTTATTTTTCAATGTAGGCACATGAATATGATCTGATGAGAGAAATTTAAATGTTCAAGAGGTTTGGAATTAGTACATATGCTTATTGTATTATTTGCTTTGCTTATGATCTCTTTCTCTAGTTTATTTTTTGCTTGTTATAATACTATAGCAATATGTTATCAATTCATTGACTAAATTTAGATTATTGTAATGATTAAGTTTTTCGTTTTGGCCCCTTGGAGGCTATGCAACAGGGGGGGTACATAGCCTATTTTCTTTCAAAGTTTGACCCTTCTCAGTCTCAAAGTGACAGCTTTTCATCCATAGAGTATAAAGTATTTAACCATTAGGATATTTCTTTCTGAATATAATGATTGATAATGAATTCTGTCATTATTTCTTGTTTTCTTAAGTATATGCTTTTAGTTAATATGTTAGGGTTGTAGAATGTGATTTTTTTTTCTCTCCAAACCATCTAGTTTTCTCTTTGCCAAAGAAAAGGATTGGATTTTTTTTTACCTATGTTGTCCCCTTACTGGTGGTCATTATTCTCATTCAAAGCTTGGGTTCAAATTATCCCCAAGGAATTTGGAGAAACTAAATCTTGATACCACTTGCATTGTTGTGCAAGAAAATATTTTTCTACTGTGGCTTTCTGTTAATAGTGAAAATTAACAATTTGAAGTAATTGAAACTTCCATTACTCTTGGTCATGCCAAATTGTTAACAGTGAAAATTAATAGTTTTATCCATGGCTTTTGATATTGATTTGTTTGCCTTGGAGTAGGATCCTCTCCAATAAAGAGACTATTAAGTTATTCAGAAAGAAAACTACCAGATGTAGAAGCAAAATGGTGGTGAATCGATGTAAAGAGAAGAAGAATACATTAATGGGGATCAAGAACCGATACAACCAACACACAATCTAATGCAGATGTCTATGGAGAAATTACAAATCTGACACAATTGTGTACCGATGTGTGTAGAAACTACAACAAAGAAACTATGCTAAATCTACTCCTACTCCTAAGAAGGAAGAAAAAACACAAATCAACTTTGTAGTCGTTTGATGTTTGGTATGGGGGTTCACAAATTTGTGTTTTTCACTGGTATCTATAGACTTCTCTACTTTAATTGCCCAATTGCATGTTTGACACCTATCCACTCAAATTCTCAATTGCTCCTTTGCATGTGTGACACCTAGAACATCACGTTCTCTGCACCTTTTTAAACTGAATCATGGAAATCAAGTTGGCTACACATTCCGCATACATCCTTATTGGTTTTCATCCACGTGTGAATTTCACCCATATTCTGCATTTCTGGCACACATTCTTATTGGCCCTCAACCACGATCTAATTGTTGAGCCATATTTCGTATTGCTAGCACATGTTCTCAATGGCTGTCAACCACGTGTGAACTTTAGTCACGTTCTGCATTTCTAGCACACATTGTTAATAAATTTCAACCATGATTGAACTGTTTGCCACGTTTCACATTTTCAGTGCATGTTCCTTCTCAATCCCCGCATGACTATTTTCTTGCTACCTTTGAATGCCCATAATTGCTCTCGAATTAATTCACAACTCTCAGCTGCTTTTGAATTAATCCTCCATAGATTTCCCAAAGGATAACTCCTATATTCCAAAGGATCATTGACTATGGACTTTGAATCACCATGTACACAACTTCCAATTTCAATTCACCATTAAACATTCTTGAACCTTACTACAGGAAAACACACAATTTCTCGTGGAAATTTATCACAGAATTCTCAGGGAAAAGCATTCTATTGGACTTTCTCACAGAATTTGTCACATAACAAGTAGTCATGAGAAAATTCCATGAGATATATGGGCGTGAATCAAGCACAAAGCCATCTCACGGTACATCTACTGTGAGAAAAAAAAAAAAACACCTAAAATCATATAACATTTATCCCATAACTTAATGGTTACTTTATTCAACAATCTATAATCTATACATAACCTTAGGCTACCATCTTTTTTCTTGATGAATAACACTAATGCACCCCAAGGAGACACATTTGGTCTAATGAACCCTTTTTCTAACAGTTCCTCTATTTTCTTTTTAAGTTTTGTTAGTTCTACGGGGGCCATTCTATATGGAGCTTTTGATATTAGGACTAGATCCAGGCACAAGATCAATTGAAAATTCTACCTCTCTTTTAGGTGGGAGACCACTAAACTCTGTAGGGAATACCACTAAAATTCTACCCCTCTTCCATCTCATCTTGCAGAGAAAAGAAAACTAAAAACCCTTGACAACCTTTCCTAAGGCATCTCTCAGCCTGGGCAGTGGTTAAACAAAGACATTCAACAAAAGGTTTAGGATTGTAAATACAAATAGACGAAGAAACAATCTTTTTGGCATAATCAAGATTAGCATTATTGGCAATCAACCAATTCATTCCAACTACTACATCAAGATCACACAAAGGAAGACAAATAAGATCAAGGGTAGTACATCTATTATCAAACTGAACAATACAATTAACACAAACATCAGAAATTTGTAATCGGAAATTTGCTCGATATGCCCTGCTAACATTTCATTGTCGACCACATATTCTTGCAACCTCTCTAAGAGGTTGATCATGATCTCTTGATCCTGATTCGTCATTTAAATCCATTGTAGTACAACTATGATTGCCTAGGTTCGACATGCATGGCGGCTGATTGAATGAATTCAAACTCATCGTAACTTAACTTATAGTAGTGATAGTCGCTTAGGCTAAGATTCTTGGCTTCGACTAAATGAATTTGAGGATGATAAAGCTTAAACTCAGCATGACATTATTCAAAGTAACAACAACTATTGTCAGCTGGAATAACCTCAACTTCCTTCCTTTCATTCCTTATTTCCATGCATTGATGCATTATTGTAGGAACTACACCCACAACATGTATCCAGTCTCTCCCAAGAAGCAAATTATAACTTGCTATCGAAGGTACCACAAACAAAGTCTGACCATCGAAATCAGTTACTACCATATTGGTAGGAACCAAATTGATCTAAGACTTCCCGTGCTTAAAGAACGTCGATATGGGAATTAGTTAACTGCTGCTCCTCCATCATTCATCACTTTGTTAATAGATTGTCCTTTGAGAAGAGCTTTAATATGTAAAGGCTTGAGATGCGTCTTTTGATCTTTGAGAGGTTTCTTAAAGAATGAAAAACCAAAATCCAATGAACTTGAACTGGTTGCTGTTTGAGAAACTTCTTCAACCTCCATATCATTGTTGTTTTCATAATCATCATCATAAGACCAAGCGATGATATTTCTCTCAAACTCTACTAGCAGCATCATATTGACAGACACACTACAACCTTGCTCGATTGTTACTTTTTGATTATCTTCTTTTGTCTTGATAATCATTGTATTGTTTGAACCATCTTTCTTCTGCCATCGCCTCTTTCTCTGGAGCTTTCTCTTTTATGTCCTAAAAAGATTTTGCTCCTGTAGAGAAATTATTTATGGCTTATTTACCTCTAACCTTTTCGAACACACTTACACAAGGCTTTGGTTCAGGCCCATTCTTAATCCACCGGTTTGCATGTACATTTTCTTTCAACCTTTGAGTCTTTTGGGTCATCAAAATTTATGGCTAACCTTGAGGTCGTTTAGGACTGTTTACCACCATCGAAGGCTTGATCTGCTTTTGATTCTTTATGATTTTGACTCTCTGCTTTAACACACCTTAGGACTTCTACTTTCCTTTGTAGTTCTTTGTCTCATCTATCTTTTGCTCTCTTTTTTGCAACTTGACTTTCATGAATTTTGGTTTTCGATCAATGGCAGCTTCATTGAAGTACACTTGACACCTAAGACTGACTTTAACATTCAAAAAATCAACATTGCCCCTAGCATTCGATTCGATCTTCAAATGTTGTTCCTATCTGGATTACCAACACTAGGAGGAACATATGCTTGGCTAGTAGTAGCATTTCAATTAGGTTGTCTACATGGTGGAGTGCCCATATTCACCTGGCCAATATAAAAATTCTCCTCTTGCAAGCCCACAACAGAAGTAATCAGCTGTACTTGTCTTTGCAAGTTAGTGATCACGACATTCAAATTTTCTATCATGGCTCTCAACAATGAGATATGTTATGATAGAACATCCATGCTTCTTTCATAATTGTCTACTAATTGCTTTTCATCCACGTTCACGCTTGTTGATCCAAGAATATCAACCCTTTGACTCCTTGGCATAGGAACATCTAAACCACCAAGAAAACGGTCATCTTGGTATGTGGTCTCATTAGTGTTAAGTGACGATACATTCTGACCCCTTGGCATAGGAACACATAAACCACCAACAAAATGCACATCTTGGTTAATATTTTGCTAGTCCTCAAGCAAAACAAAGAAATAAACTAAACGAGCTAACAAGAACTTAAACACCTAATGAGTGACAACTTAGTTTTTCTAATCAAATAGGCCTTAAACTCAACACATAATCATGATCAACATGGTGGTCCTGGTCCACACTAGTAACAAGACTCTTATACCAATTGTCTCGGGCCGACAAGTTCACCTTTGTCAAACCACGCGACACTTGTGTAACTCCTTTGAGAAAGCAAGTCAGCCTATCCCATTCGATCCGACCCACACATGTTAAGTGACTAAGCAACCGATAATATACCCGAGACTTGACAATAGCGTCTCCCGCAAGCATGACAATGATAGCATGCACATTATAACATCTTATGTATTGCACCTCATAAGCAAGCCAACACACAAGGCAACAAATATATAAGAAGATAGGCTACTCCTTTTTTATTGATAGATATAAGTGCAATACAATACATTGGAAAATTGTAAAAGAAGTAAATAGCAACACAAAGCCTACCCCTATGCTAGCACCAAGTCTCAACCCAGGTCACCTGGCACCCTCCCTTTAAAAAGACTAATTTGCGGATTCCCTCTCGACAGGACCAAACATCATTTTTCTCACCCAACATAAGACCTCTTTTTAAAGTTCCAAGTATCAAAATTCCTATTAAGATATATGTAAATTCATCTAAATTTTACAAAAATGACAAATATATGTAAATTCAATGCTCCGTTTGGGCTCAAATCGTGGGGCTTCTCTAGACTCCTCTTTACCTCTGCAAAGTTTCAAATCAATCGAAGTTTTCTAGGTGCCCGAAATTTGCTCGTGGTAGGGTGTTGCGGCACCCATGGCCCTGCCCTCTAAGCACTGTGGCACCCAACGCGCTGCCTTCCCTAGGTGTTGAGTTTTAATTAAGGTGCTGGGATGCCGAGCATTCTGCCCTATCTTCATAACTTATGTTTTTATCAACTTGAATTGATCCCATGATCCCTCGGTTTCCATCTAGACCCAAATCTTCATGTGATTTGAGCCCAATTCCTCTCATTAAGTCCACTCAGTCACTTGCATCTTTGTTGCTCGCAATTGAATGTTTGGAGCCATGTTGGTGCTTCCGAGGTTCTTATCATTCCCCTACTCTTCATTGATTCTCAAGAACAATTCTACTCTCTTACCACACATTTTCCAAGTTAGGAAAACATCCTTAAAATCCTGTGAAATAGGCACAACAACACTAGACAAAGAAGGATCAAGAATGTTAGTGCTAAAATAGAAAAATGCTCTCTTGATCTCACTTTGCTTTGCTTATACACTTTAATGTTGTCTCTTTTCCTTCTCTTCCTCATCTCTTTTCCTTTGAAGTCTCTTGATCATCAAGCACTTGCTTATGAGTCAATGGTGCAAGAGTGATAGGTTGCTCATTCATGACAAAAGAGTACCAATTGGTGTAACCATCATGTATGCATAGAATGTGCCCGGCATGCATAGGCACTACATCACATAAAACCTCATCTATGTACTTCCTAATAGAGAATGAGACCAACACTTGTTCATTTACTTTAACTTCTTTTGCAAGATGACACTGCACTCCTTAGTAAGTGCAACAGTCTCATATTCCTCATGCTTCATTTTATTGGATCAGATTTCCTTCAGAAACTTCATATAGCTAGGTATTTATTCCAAAGCATCTACAATGTTAATATGCAGTTTCTTATCTAATTTTTGGCATAGGTGGCAAATAGGGTGGATGGTTGTCTAGAAAGAGCTTTGACATCGGCTTCTCGACCTCTTTTACTTTAGATGGATTAGGAGACCCCTCTTCCTTTGACTCAGTTCCTCCAAGGCTTTACCACTTCAAAGGGTGATAGCATTCACATGCTCTATTGGATTAGTCTTTGTATTGCTTGGCAAAGAGCCTTGTGGTCTTGAAAAGAGCATGTTGGAAATTTGGCCCATTTTGCACTTCTAGATTGCGAATGTATGCTTAGTGGCTCTATAGTGTGGTTTCCATCCTTTCCTTTCCATGAATTGAATGGTATTCATGGTTAATTGGGCAAGGGCATCTTCCAAAGATACCTTATTCGAGGGTGGCTGTGATTTCAATGGTAGCTGAAATCTAGTTGGTGGCCTAACAACATTTTGACTCTTTTTCCATGAGAATGGGTCATTTTGCTTGTTGAAGTTCCCCACAAATTGCGCTTCCTCATGTTATGATGGAGCAAAAGGGTTGCGAAATCTTCATTTGAAGAATGATCTTCTTGCTCTTCATCAACGAGGCCTTCATCGATTCTTAACGAATTTCATAAATGCCTGTTCTGCATCCACCACATGCACTCTGTCGTGTAGTCATCTTTCATCAAACAGTTAAGTGAAAATTAGCAGTTTTTCATCCTGGGTTTTCCTTGGAGCAGGATCTTCTCCAATGCAAGGACTCTAAGTTATTTAGAAAGAAAAACAAAATATGCAAAATGGTGGTGTGGTGGATCAATGTAAAGCGAAGAAGAATTCATTAATCAGGATCAAGAACTGATACAACCAAAGCACAATCTGATGTAGATGTGCATGGAGAAATTACAAATTTGACACAATCTTGTACTGATGTGTGCAGAAAGTACAACAAAGAAACAATGCTAAATTATGTATTTCCTTATATCACAAGAATTATAGTAGATTCAACCACAGCAACCATGGCATGCCCTGCAAATTTTTTGTGCCCTATATCATTGAAGATCTTGGAGGACTCCGTTTTCATTGCCACCGGCATCACCTACGAATGAACAAGAATTGAAGAATGGTTCATTGTTCAGAAGAAAAATGCGTGTCCTGCAACTGGTCAGAAACTGGAGAATTTCGATCTCATTCCTAATCACATCTTGAGGAGAAACGAAAAAAAAAAAAAAGAACTGAGAACAAGGTGGTGAAGGAAGCGGGGCATCTAAGGAAAGGAGCAGGAGAAGGAAAAGAGCTAAGATGATAATCAAACTGGATGGAGATTCATGGTTGACAGTGTCCTTGTTTTCCAAATATATAAAGGGTTTTAAGCCAAAAGATTTGATTTTGCTTATTTTTAAGTGTAGGCACATGAATCTGAGCTCAGGTGAAAGAATGGATTTTTAACATCTTTGGGAATATTGGGTGGAAAAATTCAGGGTACTCATAGAACAATTATTTCAAGAATTTACAGAAGAGGTTGCAAAGAGTATGAGGAAGTTCTTTATCATGAAGAGCTTCTTTGAGCTCAGAAATCTTGGTATAAGTGGATAAATTCTTGTGACCAGAATAGTCTATAAATACATGGACCACACTTATACGATGCCAACATAATAAATTTTTAACCCTCATGCAAGGGAGTATCTTGTGATTATTTATCACGATAACAGAGTGTTTAGACATTTTATTTTGTCAGGTTGTTGTCAAAATATTAAACAATCAGACTTGGATTATATTTACAGGAGGGCGGATGAAAGGGAAGGGACGTAGCTTTTGACATTGTTTGTGAATCAGCAATAGATACATATTACCCATATAAAAATTATGCAGGAAGTAAGAGATAGTCATTTACAATAACAGAGTTTCATCTAATGTTCCACATGATAGTGCAAATGTCACAAGGTGTTAAGAGCATTCCAGTCTAAATACACTTCTTGCTATCACTTCATTATTGAGATCCAAATTGTATGCTTGTTCACAGGAAACAGGACAACTTGTTCACTTCATCATCGTTCAACCAGGTTGTGTGAATTTGTCTTCTGTATGTTGATTTTTTTCGAGAAAGTAACATTAGTGAATAACTTTGGAACTATATATCTTTGTATAGAGGCATCCATTTTGGCAGTATGACCACTCGTTTTCATACGTCTTTCAGAGAGCCTTGCATAGGATAGAAGGAGAACTTGGTCTACTTGGTGCGCGCAATCGAAAACGATCATTAAAAAATAGTTGTTTAGGAGTCAAAACTTTGAAAAGTCATAACTTTGCGCTCGAGTGTCCGTTTTGGGTGAATTTTTTTTTTGATTTCATGTAACTTTAAAAAATAATTTTTTTTGTCGGTTTGGCCACTTATTTTCTCCAAAAAATGCCATTTTAGCACTCTTTTTGAGTTTATCCATTTTTTTTAGTTAATTGCACAATTTTGATCTGATTTATCTCACAATTAGGCCCATCTAACAGTATTTCAACCTTAGGATCCCATTGCACTTAATATTTGGAGTGAGTGACAGCTGAAAATTTTAGATTTTCGTGGGCCCCAATCACTTTGTATATTATACTATAAAACTATTATGCTCCCACATTTTATCATAATTGGCATGTGCTCTACTGGTGTTAGAGCTTTTAACCTTGCTTTATTGAGAACAAGGGATCCATTCCACTCGTTGCTACTTTTTTAATACTCGTTGAATACTTTTGATATATTGCATCCATTATCTTTCAACTAACCATATATGGTCAGCTGTTTGCTTTAGAAAATATTTTCATTTCCTATTTTTATTTATTGAAATATGTTTTCATTTTGAAATTTTCATTTTTAAAACATATATTTGCTAAAATTTTCTATTTCCATTCTCAAACCACATCCCCTTATCCGGTGACTAACTTCTCAAGTAACACACGAAGTTGGAAACAATAGAGAGACATAGAGAAAGGAAATGATAGAGAGAAATAACAAAGAGACAGAAAAAGAAAATAGATAGAACAAGAGGAATAGAAACAGAGAGACCAAAGCAGTATTTCTAATCTCACCCTTCACATGATTATAGTGCTAACCATAACTGCATTTTCCCCTTTTTTAATTCACAAAATA
>QAOA01003192.1:224-25224 GCA_003255065.1 Cercis canadensis | reverse complement strand
AAAACCCAACTCCAAGACTTTCCTTGTTGTCCCATTGGCTTGATATTGTCCTCCAGTTGGACCCTTATGACAATGCTCTAGGATACTTTCGATCTCAGGATAGGTAACACAACGTCTTAACATTTGGTCTGCACAAATAAGAGATAGATAAGGGTCTTCCCAAATGTAGTATTTCAAATCATAGAAAAATTTATTCTTCTGTGAATAAGTTAACTCCTTTGACAAAACCCTACCTGCAAGGTAGTTAGCAAAATCAGCAAACCAAGGAATGTCTTTCACTTCTATTTCATATAGTTGTTCGTTTGGAAAATTGTCATTCAAGTTCTCTTCCACTAACCCCCCCCTTTTGGGAGTTCCAGATGAGACAGGTGGTTTACTGCTAGGTTCTCGGTTCCCTTACAATCTCGGATCTCCAGGTTAAACTCCTGCAACAACAAAACCTAGCGTATTAGTCGAGGCTTAGCATCATTTTTCCTCAAAAGATACCTTAGTGCTAAGTGATCAGTATACACAATAACTTTAGACAGAATAAGATAGTATCTAAATTTGTCTAAAGAATAAACTACTGCAAGCAACTCTTTCTCAATGGTAGTGTAGTTCTTCTGAGCGTCAATCAAAGTTTTGCTTGCATAGTAAATGGGTCGGAAGTGCATGTCCTTGTGCTGTCCCAAAACTGCTCCTACTGCAAAATCACTTGCATCACACATTAGTTCAAATGGTAATGACCAATAAGTGTAACCATAATTGGGACAGTAGTTAATTTGTCTTTTAAAGTATTAAATGCAATCATACAATTATCATTAAAGACAAAAGGTACATCATTTTCAAGAAACTTAGTAAGAGGTCTAGCTATCTTGGAAAAATCTTTAATAAATCTTCTATAGAAGTCATTGTGACCTAGAAAACTCCTAACTGCCTTTATAGAAGTGGGTGGTGGCAGTTTAGCTATGGTCTATATTTTTGCTTTATCGACCTCTATACCCTTACTAGAGATTTTATGACCTAATATTATACTCTCCTAAACCATAAAATGGCATTTCTCCCAATTTAGGACCAAATTAGTTTCTTCACACCTCTCAAGTATTCTAGCTAAGTTATGCAAGCATAATTCAAAAGAGTTACCAAAGATAGAGAAATTGTCCATAAATACCTCCATGATGTCCTCAACCAATTTATCGAAGATTGCCATCATACACCTTTGAAAGGTGGCAGGGGCATTACATAGCCCAAATGGCATTCTTCTATAAGCAAACACACCATAAGGACACGTGAAGGTTGTCTTCTCCTGATCTTCTGGGGCAATGGGTATCTGGAAGTACCCTGACATGCCATCCAAAAAATAGTAATAGGCATGTCCAGTCATACGCTCCAGCATCTGGTCTATGAATGGTAGAGGGAAATGATCTTTGCCGATGGCATCGTTCAGCTTCCAATAGTCTATACAGACTCTCCACCCTATGACTGTCCTCATTGGCACTAACTTATTCTTCTCATTAGGCACCATTATCATGCCTCCTTTCTTTGGCACTACCTGCATAGGACTAACCCAAGAACTGTCAGCAATAGGGTAAATAACTTCTGCATCTAGAAGTTTAATTACCTCCTTTTTCACTACATCTTTCATGTTTGGATTCAAACGTCGTTGTGGCTGTACCAATGACTTGCAGTTCTCTTCTAATGAAATCTTGTGGGTGTAGAATGAGGGGCTAATTCCTCTCATATCATAGATCTTCCATGTTATGGTCTTCTTGTGCATCTTAAGCACATCTAAGAGTTTCCCTATTTGATCCTCAATAGACGGTCTAATTCTAGTTCTTTTGTCCTCAATCTTCTTAAGAAGTGCATCTCTTATCAATGGCTCATGGGCTTGCAGGTATGCCACATGCTCCCTAATCTTTGTGTGATCAATCTCCTCATCTCCCTGCATGATACACGTTTCCAATGCATCTCTTGTAAGGATTTCCTGCATAGAACAAGACACACATGAGTCAATCACATCTACATAAAAGCATGTATCGTTAACACTCATCTTGTGTTTCATGGCTTAAAAATCACTTGCTCGTCTTCCACCTTTAAAGTCATTGTGTCACCATGAACATCAATGATGGCTATAGTTGTAGCAAGGAATGGTCGACCTAAAAGCAGGGGTACCTCAACATCTTTATCCATATCCATGATCACAAAATCTACAAGGAAAATAAACTTATCAACTATTACTAGGACATCCTCTATTATACCCTTAGGATATGTGATAGACCTATCTGCTAATTGAATGCTCATCCTAGTGGGTGTTGGTTCACCAAGTCCCAGTTTTTGAAACATACTATAAGGCATCAAATTTATACTAGCACCTAAATTTGCTAATGCCCTATCAACAGATAAACTACCAATATTGCAAGGGGTAGTAAAACTCCTTGGATCCTTTATTTTTCATGGCAGCTTGTTCTGGACTATGGCGGAGCACTCCTTATTCAGGGTCACCATTGACAGTTGCTCAAGCATCTTCTTGTTAGAAAGGAGGTCCTTCAAGAACTTTGCATATTTTGGCATCTGCGAAAGAGCTTAAAAGGAATATTAATATGCAACTATTTATAAAACTCTAAAAATTTACCAAATTGTTCCTCCTTTTTGTCCTTTGCAAGCTTGCTCGGGTAAGGTATGAGTGGCTGGTATTCCTTCACCACTTTCTTCTTTAGCTCCTATGTCTTTTCCAGTATAGTGTCCTCTATTTTCTCAGTTACAACAGCACCTTCATCACCAGTTTGCTCTCTCTCGACTTCTTTCAGTTCCTTACCACTCCTCAATGTGATAGCCTTGGCTTGTTCCTAAGGATTTGGCTCGGTGTAGCTAGGTAGAGTCCCTGGTGGTCTTTCAGAAATCAGCTTGGCCAGCTGACCAATTTGAGTCTCAAGGTTATGGATGGAAGCCTCCTGATTCCTCAAAGTTATTTCAGTGCTTTTGAATCAGCCTTCTGATGTTGAAATGAATTTGGAAAGTTGATCTTCAATGGTCAGCTTCTGTGGTGGGTTAGGAGGCTGCTGAAATCTTGGTTGAGGACTTTGCCTCTGCTGCCCTTGATTACTCCAAGAGAAATTCGGGTGATTTCTCCACCCAGGATTATACGTGTTAGAGTAGGGATTATTGGGAATTCGATTTCCCAAGTAATTTGCTTGCTCTACTACTGGTGCCATGGTGGATACCTGACACTCATGATTAAAATGTCCTCCCCCACAAATGTCACAACTCATAACTAGTGCTGGTGGAGTAAGTCTACTCAAATCATCAATCTTCTTAGTCAGGGCCTCAATTTCTACCTCTAAAGAAGTGACAGTGTCCACATTATGCACTCCTCCTAATCTGACCTTTGTTCTCTGGTTCCCCCACTGGTAGTTGTTCATAACAATGTTTTCAATCAGCTTCTGTAGTTCTTTAGGGGTTTTGAAGCTTATGGTTCCTCCAAATGAAGCATCAATGAGCTGCTTAGTCCCAAAACTGAGACCATTATAAAAAGTCTGCATCTGAACCCCCAAATCCATCCTATGATGTGGGCATTTTCTCAGTAATTCCTTCCATCTCTCCCATGCTTCATAAAGTGTTTCACCATCTAGTTGCTGGAAGGAGAAGATGTCATTTCTAAGCTTTGTTGTTCTTGCTGGAGGGAAGTACCGACTTAGAAATCTCTCAATGAGATCATCCCATGTTTTGATAGAACCAGGAGGTAATGTCTTCAACCATGATTTTGCTTTATCCCGCAGTGCAAAAGGGAAAAGTCTCAGTCTAATTGCATCCTCACTAGCTCCATTGATTTTAAAGGTATCACAAATCTCCAAGAAATTTGTGATGTGAGCATGAGGGTCTTCATCCGGCAGTCCATCGAATTGCACAAGTTGCTGCACCATCTGGATGATTTTTGGCTTGATCTCAAAATTGTTGGCACTCACTGAAGGTCTAGTTATGCTGGACTTAGTTCCAAAAAGCAATGGCCTTGCATAATCCCCCATGGTTCGTTGTCTTGCTTGCTCAGCCATGATAGATTCTTGTTCGAAAAATAGGCTCGGATGTTTAAGCCTGTAGTGAGATAACCTTCTTCCTTGATTTTCTCACCAATGTGCGCTCAATCTCTGAATTCAGCTCCAAAAGATTTTGGTTACTACTTCGTGTCATACACCAGTATGACTAGCTCCTGCAAAGATTAACCACAAACAAAGATAAGAAAGAGGTTCAGGGCTAAACAAAATTTATCTAAAGAAAATAAAATGATTAAAGTAATAAAAATTAAATGTTCCTAATATTATAGTCCTTGGCAATGGCGCCAAAAACTTGATTTTTGTAAAGTATACAATTAAATCAATACTACAATCACTCTAGGCAAGTGTACCTATCATTTTGTAGAATAGCTCAATTACGTACAGATATCGTTCCCATGAAGACTATAGCTATTAGTATTAATCCTTTTTTCTATTATCTAATCTCAGATTTATGGCTAAATCAATGAACTACTTAATGAATCTAATAGAAACAAGACAAGAAAATAATAGCAATGAACTCTAAAAGTTTATCAATTTGAAAGACAGACCTAGATAAGAATCCCCCTAGAATCTAGCTTTGCACTTTCGACCTTAACTCAGTGATCACCAATTCTTTACTTAGACTAATGGAAATTCCTGAATTATGTCTTATTCTTTCTCAAGCAATATGACAACTATTCCAAGGTTGATTGATTGAAATCTCTTCCTAATCAACACCCCCAGGAATGCATTAGTTTACGTTCTGTGAATTCCCTGTATTAAGTTAACCTTAACCAGAAGACTTATGTGATCCTATCTCTAGGATTCCATGCAAATCCTATTGTCTATAAGTGATCTTGTTCAATTTATGATTTCTCAATCTATAAGCTAAAATCTGATATTGAATTAAGGGCATGCTTTATTAATTCAATAGCAAGTAATAATCATAGACAATTCTAAGAAAGTAAAGATGTAATTCTTTATTGAATTAAAGGCAGAAGAGTACAAATTCAACTCTAGGGTTCATCCTTTCTAGACATTTACAATTTAGTTCATAACGATAATGAAAATTTCACTAAGAGAATACATAGAAGAAAGGGCAGAATCAAAAAAACTCATTCTCATGAATTCCTTTAAAGGTTCAGTCTTCTATCTTGTTCCTCTCCAAGCCTTCAAAGTCTGATTGACATCCTTGTTTCTGATGTCAAAAGATGTCCATCCTTCCCCTTTAAGGTTCATATAAATACTATTCAGAATTTAGGGGTTTAACCTTTAATAGCTCGAACACGGCCTAGACACGGGCTGTGTTTACTTATGGAACTGGGTGTGTCACTTAAATTGACTTTCTGGACTGCAAACACGACCTCAGACACAACCATGTCTTTTCTGCTTCAAGCCGTTTTCATCTCAACATGGGCCGTGCTTTTCTGGCTAAAGGCGTGTTCATCTCAGGGTTGTCTCTGACTGACTAACACGGCGTCCAACATGGGCGTGTTCTTCACAATCATGGTCGTGCTCTTCAGTAAGCTTGAGCAAGGACTTCTGGAAGCTTGACACGGGCACACACATGGTTGTGTGTAGAGCCATGTCCTTTGTCTGAACTTCAGACTCTACTGATTCCTCTGCATTTTGCTCCAAAAATTCCCCATAATCATCCTTTTTGCTTGAACAACAAGAATAGTACCTGCTAACACAAATACAGGAATTTACATATCATATTTAAATAAATTCACTCAAATGTAAGTAAGAATGCAAAGACAAAGCATAGAACTTATAGTTAGAATAAGCAATTATTAGTGGCATTCAATCCAAAACTTATCACTCACCCCTATCCCCTCTTAAGCGTGGCGTCTATATCATTCTCTTTGTTTTGTTTTTTCTTTAATTTGTGTTTCTTTTTTTTTCTGAATCTTCAAACTTGATTGGGCGATTGAATCTCTACCATTCGGGACAAACCCTAAAGTTTCGCATCATCGTGATAGCCACTTTTTGGCAAAACAAACCTCGCAAATTAATAGTCTTTGGGCATTTTGCAGCGAGTAGATCTTAGAAAGTTATATGAAATAAAAAAAATGTTACCTTTTCAACATCTAGACATGAGACAATCCCTTTCCAAGGGCCATCAATCTTGACGTTAGGGTGTGAATCTTGAATCATGTGAATACTATCATTATTCATCTTTGACTGCACTTTATCTAGCCCAGTATTAATGTTAAGAAAACCCTAGAAAAATTTATGACTATAGGAAAAACATGAACACAAAATTGTTTCTCCTTTTGTTGAGAAGCACCCATTTGTCTATATTGTTAATTTGACAAATCACCAATTTGAACCAACGGTCTTGTCTCTATAGAAGAACAATCAACCATGTACTGAAGCTTTTCCTAGAGCCATAAATTTGTCTAAGGTTTTCTCAACACTTAAATATTTGGATGGAAAGAGGACAGTGAGAGAAGAATATTGATAATGTTTACATAATTCAAGATTCAAACCCTAATATTAGGATTAATGGCCCTAGGAAAAGATTGTCTCATCTCTAGATGCTAAAAAGGTGAAATATTATGTTGGTATTTTTATAAAATATAAATATATTTAATTGAGTTTTAAATGCTTTGATTATTTGACTTAATGGCCAACAGTTATATCCCTTTTTATTTGGCTGAAGATTGAAACCTTTTTATGGCTATATGTTATTATTTTTTAAAGCTGATTGAATCAGCCATATGAGCCCTTTAGTTAAGCCTTGCTTTTGGCTAAATAAATTTTCCTTTAATACCTCTTTATGAGGCCAACGGTTTTGACCTCCGTGTGATGTAATGTGTTTTGATTATATGTTTTAATGTTCCTTGATTTGTGCCCAACGTGATGCGAACCTCTAGGGTTTGTCCCGAATGGTAGAGATTCAATTGCCCGAAGATCGTCCAATCTAGTTTGAAGATTTCAGAAAAACACAAATTAAAGGAAAAACCAGGAGGATATAGACACCACACACAAGAGGGAATAGGGGTGGGTGATAAGTCTTGGATTGAATGCCATAAGAACTAGGGTTCTTGATAAGTTCTAATAGTTCATCAAAGAACCAAGGAAGGAGAAAACCTCTCAATTTTACTCAAATCTCAATTCTAACCATCACAAGAGAAATGACCTCCCTTTAAACAAAGCAAACATAATTACCCCTAATGGGTAAAAAAGGTTAAGCCCAATAAACAAAGCCCAAACCCTACGATAGTTCAATACTAAAAGAGGAAATAAACATAGAGTTAAAGGTATTAAAATGGGCCTAAAATACCACAAGCTCAGAGCCCAATTCCTACAAGAAGAACCAAAAACACACTAAGCTGAAAAGTTTTAGGCGCTAGGGCTTTAGAAAGGTAGAGTTGGGGCGCTGAGCCTCTGGACAAGAGAGGGCTGGGGCGCTTGAAAGATAGAGCTGGGGCCCCTGAAAGCTGTCCAACTTTGCCAGTTCACCCTTCCAAAGCCTTAATCAAGCATACAACCCTCCAATCTTCATTCCTTCCTTCTTGACTTGTCTCTTGGGTCCAAATCTTTGCTATGAAGTCATTCAAGCCCTCTTGCATCTTCTTTGTTTGCCATGGCTCATTTGGGGTCTTGATGGTGCTTCCTTGATTCTCATCACACGGCCTAGAATTTGCCATTTCATACTTCCCATATGGGGTTCATATGTTTTTTATTGTATCTTCCAAACGTATAAGAGCATTTAACCATGATCAACGTAGAGAAGATTAAGAAGCATGGTCCATGGCATGCAAAACTTTGAATGGCCATAACTTTGCCCTTAGGCATCCATTTTACGATATTTTTTTTTATTTCATATAACTTTCCGAAACCTACACACTATAAAATGCTTAAAGACCATTTGCGCAGTTTATTTTGAGTTCAGAGAAAAACAACCGGTCATCATGTTTACCCGACCATGGGCACATCATTGATGTGTGCTTGCTCAACCCGAAATCATTTTTGTGACTGGGCATAGTGGCTTTGCCCACTAAGATGCGGGCCCCAGTCATGCCCAGCAACAACATCTTAACCATTGTGGACAGGGTGCTACTAGATGGTTAGCTTCAAATGCCGAAGATGCTATAAGCTCTGTTCCTTTTCACCTTCCTTCATTCATTTTTTTTTATTTTTTATTATTAATGGTTTGGTCATCGAATTTGATAATTTGGTAGAAACAATGTTATGTTGTGAAAAATTGCTGCTTAAAGTTGGAAGTGTTATCTTTTATGCTAAATAGGATTTTGTTTTGAGGGCTGCGATGTATCTAATGTACTCTCATGGGGCTCTGATTGCAATAGTTCATGTTCCATTCTATAAGCACTGGTCCTCTGAGTTTCGTGCAGCTATTCCATTTTTCGCTTCCATGGTCTTCATGCTTTCAACTTTCTCTTTGTAGCTCTTTGTGTTTGTTTTTCACCGTCGTGGTCAGCCTTGATTAATGTCTAAAGTCTTTGTTGTTATATGTTATGTTATTTTTATCTTACCGGAATATCAACTTCAATTCGTCTTGCTAGCCTGTGCTCTTGTTGTTTTGTTCATTCTCCCAATTAGGGTCATTAGAGCCACAACAAATTAGGTGCAAATAAGTTTTGCATTTATCTAATAATATCAAACTTGTTGGTTGTTTTAGACCTATGTGTCTTCATAAAAATAAAAAATAAAAAAGGCACATATATATATTTACTACAATTAACATTCATCATTTGTTAAAATTAATATGATTTTTTATTTAAATATAAATAAGGGCATTTTTGGAAAAATAGTGAAGATTCCAAGGAAAGTGGCATTTGAACTAAACATGGTATTGTCTACATTCTTAGGAATTTTTGAAGCCAACCAAACATAAATTAAACATTCCCAAGAATGATTATTCCAATGAATGAAAAAAGAATAAGTGTACTCGTGGTTGTTAAACTCCCGAGTTGACTCTTAAACTCAGACAAATTTATGTTTCTAAGTCTGAAATTGAGTTGAATCCCACACAAAATTGGAACCACTTCAACTTAGAGTGAACTCAGTGTAAACTCGTAAAATCACATAAAATCAGGCAAAACCACATTTCACAAAACTTCAGTTTTTAAGCCATTATGAAATATACAAAACTATGTGTTTTGTATTTGGGAATCAAGAACCCTAACCTTGCAATCACACTTTACATTTTGCATCGCAAGTTTCCTTCATCCCTTTCTCAAGTCTCAACTATCTAGTCTCCTTTCTCCCCCCTCTCAATCACCACTACAAGTGGCGCTAGAGTCAAGGCAACACCGCAAACTAGGTGGCTTTTCAACCTTCTCCTCTCTCTCACCCTTTCACTCTTTCCGTCACGCCTTCCTCTTCGTAAGTCGCAACTCTGAACTCTCCCTTGCTCTCACATGTCTCCCTCCCCATCGCAAGATATAGAAATTGTTTTTGGCTTAGATATTTGCAATTTTACCCATTAATTTTTAATGATGGTTTGTCATGTGCACAATCAAGAGTTAATTATGAGATAAATAATGTTTTCTTGGATTTTACTAGATTTGACTCTTGATGGATAAATTGATAAATTTGATCTCTCTCCCATGCAAAATCATAGACTTAGTGAGGCATTGAAGTTATTTTATGAAATGCCCTTAAGGATGTAGTTTCTTGGAATTTAATTATCAAAGGGTGTTTGGATTGTGGGGTTTTATTATGGCCTAGAAGCTATTCAACAAAATGCCTAAGAAAAATGTTATCTCTTGGACAAAGATTTATTTTAGTGTATTGTTTTAGACATTGCCTACTTCAAGTTTATTTGATTACTTCTACTTATTTGTCACTTGTTTTAGACATTTGATGACTATGTTGAATTTAGATATGAGACATGTTAGATTTTGGAAACTTGGATAATTTTTGTTGTTGTTGAATTTTAGTTATTGGAGCTGATTTATTGATGATTAGTTGTTGAATTCATTTGTTTGTTTTTTGTAGCTTTTGTGTATTTTATAAATCTATATACAGGAGAATGCTTATATATAATTTCCTACTAATTATATTTTAAATTTGATAAACTCTTATGATTTTAATTTCCGATTTTACTTTACCAAAAACAAGTTTACTTGCATGTACTAAACACCTCCTAAGAAGTCCCTATTTATAATTTTACTCAATTGGGAAGATTATGAGTTCTGGCCTTCCAGGCAGTCAACAATAACTAAAGGTGGCAAAATGGGCCCGACCCGATGGGCGAGCCCGTATAACCTAGTGTTAGGGTGATACGAATCCCTATAGGGTAACTCGAAGGAAGAGATTCCAAATGCTTGATGAACCATCTAAATCAAGTTTTGGAACAAAAACAAGGACCTCGATCCATCACTTAGCAAAGTGGGAACCGAAGGTATCTGTAGAAGGATATGAACACCACGCTCGAGAAAGATAGAAGGCGAGTGATAAGTTCTAGGTCGATTGCCACAAGAACCATTGGTTCTTGATAAGATCTAGAAGTTCTTTAAAAGAACTATGAAGGAAAACTCTCTCTTCATTCAAATTATGAATATTTCCAAGTTATGTTGCCCCAAGAAGGTCAACTCCCTTATAAAAGAAAACAAATATAATTCTAAGTCTAATTGGGCCAAAGGCTTTAAACCAAGACCTAAATAAGCCCAAACTAATAGCTAAATGTCCCAAAATGGATAACATTAATAACCTAAGTGACATTGCTTATAAATTAGGCCCAAAATGGCTAAAATTTGGTATAGGCCAGGAGCCACTAACCAAAATGCTCAGTTTGGGTCAAGACTCGCTAGGCTGAAAATTGATGGGGTGCTGTAACACTTGGCTTGCTGTCTATTGGGCATTGCGGCGCTGCTATAGGGCATTGCGGCGCCTAAGGTTCTGCCTGGAAGCCATTCCAAGTCATTTGGGGCACTGTGGCGCCCAAGGTTATGCCCTGTCTTTAGCAAGTTCATTTTCAATCCAAATGAAGCTCACAAGCCTTTGGTCTTCATCCACACTTGCTCCTTGAGTCTCGATCTTCTCAATCAAGCCGTTCAAAACTCTTTGCATCCTTTTAGCTCTTGCTCTTGTGATCGGACTCATGGACATGGATAACGGGTCTCTTGATTGGGTGCCAAGATCTTTATCATAGGGTTGCACTTGGCTAGGAAAATGCTTGCCCGAAAAAATTGGGCCGATTTTGGCATGGCCCAATTGGCCTAACTGGCTCAAACCAGGCTGGCCTGGCTTGGCCCGATTGGCCCAAATTTTTTTTTTTGTAAAACTAAGATGAAATTACTTGTATAGTTCTTCTAATTAAAATATAAAAATTATTAAGTAGTATTATTTATGCACCTATTGTAAGAAATGTTGGCCACCACATCTTTAAGGAAGGATTCTTAGAATTAAAAGGGTTCAATTTATTAAGAAAGATATTTAGAACATGTTAGGTTTCACTTGATTTTCATTAGGACAAAAATCTTACTCATGAAAAATCTATTATAAAATAGTAATGTTATATGAGTCATGAAATGTTTACAAGCCACAAATATGATATATATATATATATATATATATGAGATTAAATTTCATGTTCATTACAAAATAGAGATATTTTTTATATAAAAAAAATGGTTGTTTTTATTATATAAGCTATTGTATTAAATAAAAAAAGTAAAGAGATAACATATAAGTTTATTATATATTTTTACATACATATATACTTTCATTTTTTTAACCAAAAAGAATAAAAAATATTTTTTTACATTAGGGTTGGGCTAGCCCTAGGGGTATAAAAAACCAACATGAACCGACCGAACTTAGCCGAGCCGAAACTGACTTCAAACCGATGAGAATCGGTTTAAATCGATTCAAATTTTGCTAAACCTATTGGTTCGGTTCGGTTCGGTTCGATTCCAAAAAATTCTGAACTAAAAAAAACCGAACCGAACCGACTTTACTATACATTTTTTAACATATATTTTATATTTGTTTTGGAAACATTTAGCAAACTTGATTGTGGTAACCTGTTGTTTTCTTAATTCTTAGTTAATCCTACTAAACCAGGTTCGAACCATGCCATTTCTCTTTTCTTGTTTCATTTTTTTATTGCCTCCTCATCTTCTATTATTTTCTTTCTGCTATATTAATCCCCAAATTCTCTCCCTCATGTTTATCTCCCTCCCGAGTCATAATCCTCGCCCCTCGCCATCGCTCATCTCCCTGATAATCACACTTTATATGCAGTAATTATCCCTCATTTCTAGCTTCTTAAACCTCTTTTGGGCCTATTTGATTGGGCTTGGGCCTCATTTCATGAGTTTGGATCCAATTGGGTTTAATTGCATTTTTTCAGGAATACTGGGCATTTTATGTTGTCTTTGTGTTTCATGCATATCTTTAGTTATAGATGTCTAAAAATTACAAGTATTACCTTGTAGGAAAGCTGAGAATTATCTACAACTTTAATTCAGGGCTCCAAAGCCAATTCGGATGTCCAGAAGGTCATATGCAGCCTGGAAGTCAGAGCAGAGATGCTCCCTGTGAAGAGATTATAACATAAATTTAGCTGTGGGTGTCGTATGTACTTGAAACTGGCTCCATTGGAAAGCTAAGACGTATATCTTCAATTGTTATAAAGAAAAGTTCTTAAAATTATGTCTTTTTGATGGTCTTATTTCCTGTTAAATCTGGCTGATGAGTCCAGAGACCTGTTGACACTCAATTGGGCCTAACTTCCTCATTACAAGCCCAATTGAGCCCAAACCAAAGCCCAATTAAAGCTGAGGCCCATGGGAATCAGTGTGACCTAAGGGTAGTTTGGGTGTGCATGTATTTTTAGAGGTTTATATGTTCAGAAAGAGGCAGCCGAGTTTCATTATCATACTTTAGACAGTTTTTCTTGCTTTCTTTCTCTCTGAGTTTTCTCTCTAGTTTCTTTGTAAACTTTGTTCCTCTTGTTCATGGAGGGCTAAATACTCAAGTCAATCCAGGTTTTAGCTATTCTGATTATTGATTTTGAGATTATGCTTTGATTGTTATTCATTTAGTTGTTAATCAAGTTCTTTCAATCCTCTGAAATATTCTGTTTCAGTTGCTTAATTTCGGATTTGAATATTCATGTGTTAATTGCTTAATTGCATGTGATTGAAGAGGATTGTATGGATTAAATAATGTTTCTAAGCCTTTGGATGGATTATTTAAGCCTAATTGAATTCTGGACCCTTAGGTTAATTCAGAATTAGTGGATACTTAATCAACAAATTCAGAATTAATCAAACTCTGGTTGCTTAACCAGTAGAGACCCTTGGATCACTTAGAGGCTTCTTGATGTGTTCTGAGGTCAAGAATTAGGTTAATGATTGAATGGATCATTAGTGATTAAGGACAGATTAGAATCAGAATTAGTTGAACTTGGATTGGTTGCTTTCTTTAAGATTTACCACTTTTAATCATTGTCTGTTGATCACTTATGCTACAAGTAGCTTTGGTAAACCGACTTTAAACTTTCACTAATTTGGAGAGCTTTGGCAGCTCATCAAATTTTGGCGCCGTTGCTGGGGATTATTCTAGTTTTGAATCAATCTAATTAGTAATATAACTGACTTTTAATTTGTTCATACAACCCTCCATTAGTCCCCTGATTCACCCTGCCAGTTGTTGTGTTTTTGTGGTTTTAGGCCATTTTTTGGCCAATTTTCACTGACCAGTCCAAGTTTTTAAGCTCCAATTGCCCTGAACTTGGTCAGTTGAAGGGGACTGTTAATGTTAGTTGATACTTTTAAATCCCCTGTGTGAATTCTGGTGATTTGGATCATTTCCCCCTTGTTTTCCTTTCATTTTGGCTTGAATTAATGATATCTGAGTGTACTGTTCCGTCCAAATTTGTGTGCTCTAATCAACCTGAAACTTGGTCAATTGAAGGAAAACGGGCCAACAATCAATAGTCATTGCTATTGCGATGAAGTCTTCATTTTTAAGCTAAATTCCACTGTTTTGACCACTTTTTCCATTTTTTAAAGATTTTTTATTTGATTTTTGAGTTCCATTTTCATCCACCTTTCATTCTGTGGTGGTCTCAAATTTTTTTAAAATGTTTAGATACCTTTTCTAGTGTTATTTTGGTGTGTTTTTGCCTTTGTTTTGTGCTTTTTGTGTGTTTCTATTTTAGTCAAATTCTGTCCTTTTTGTGTGTTTTTGTGTATTATTGTGTGTTTAGGCATTCTACCACTGATATGCATGGTGTATGACTAGGTCTTCTCGTTTTGAATTACTTGAAGTCGACCCTGAAATAGAGAGCACCTTACATACACTTGTTATAGCACATAGAGCAGCTGATAATATAGAACCGACCATGGCTGACAATAGGCCTCCTGTTGTTATTCCTGTTGTTGATCCTGCTGATAATGCTAATAGAGCTGATAATGCTAACAGGGCTAGAAATAATAACAATATGCAAGCTAAAGATAGAACTCTTAAGGAATTGACTACCCCTGATGTTGCTTATCAACCTTTAGGGATCTAATATCTTGAACTTGATACTGCTTTTGAATTAAAATCTGGATTGATACACTTGCTGCCAAAGTTCCATGGCCTTGCAGGTGAAGATCCTCATAAACATCTAAAGGAATTCCATGTGGTTTGTTCCACAATGAGATCACAAGGAATCTCTGAAGAGCATATCAAGTTGAGAGCATTCATTTTCTCCCTTGTTGATGTAGCTAAGGATTGGCTCTTTTACTTGTCACAAGGTTCAGTGAGAAATTGGAGTGACATGAAGAAGCTGTTCTTGGCGAAGTTCTTCCTTGCATCAAGGACTGCCGCAATTTGAAAAGACATTTGTGGCATAAGACAACTGCCAGGGGAGACACTGCATGAATATTGAGAAAGGGTTACGAAGTTATGCTCAAGCTATCTTCACCATCAGATAAGTGATAAGCTTTTGATACAATACTTCTATGAGGGCTTGTCACCTCCGGACAGGAGTAACATTGGTTCTGCTAGTGGAGAAGCATTAGTAGATAAAACACCAGCTGTTGCTAGAGATTTGATTTCCAATATGGCTGAAAATTTTAAGCAGTTTGGTGTTAGGATGATTCCTTTCACTAGGGGAGTCAATAAAGTTGTTGTATTACTAACTGACCAACAAAGAATGGAGCACAGACTTGATAAGTTTACCTCCTTGGTGAGGCAGTTGGCAGTGGGACAACAAGTACCTACACCTTAACCTGCAAGCTTGTGTGGCATTTTCTCTTGTCTATCTCATCCCACAGATGCATGCCCTACACTTCAAGATGGTGATTCTGGATTTCAAGATCCCTCTGTATCTGCAGTAGGTGTCTTTCCAGGTAGACCCTAATACCAACCATAGCAGCAGCCTAGATATGATCTATACTCCAACACCTATAACCCTGGTTGGAAGGATCATCCAAATTTTAGATATGACAATGTTGCAGTACTACAATAGTAGTATAGGCAACAATTCCAACAACAGAACCAATTTCAACCAGCTGGGCAAAGCCAGTTTCAACCAAACAGGCCACCATTCCAGGAGTAGCATATGCAACAAGTTAACCCGTCAACATTCAAACCTGAGCCTTCATTCGAAGATTTGGCGAAGCAAATGGCCGCCAGTAACATCCAGTTCCACTAGAGGACAGAGGCCACCATGCAGAATCTAGAAACTCAGATTGGACAATTGGCATCATCAATGAGTCAGTTGCAGTCCAAGGGTTCTGGTAAACTTCCTTCACAGACAATTCCCAATCCAAACGGGAATAATGTGAGTGCTATCATGCTAAGGTCTGGAAAATCTTTGCAAGTACCAACTGAACCTCAACCTGCGAGCAAGCCACAACCGGTAGAGGAAGCAGTTTCTGATTCAGTGGTCCTTGAATCCGAAAGCAAGAAGCCTGTAGTAGTTCTTCCCTTTCCACAGAGAGTCATTCAGTCCAAGAAGACAGATGAGGCTGAGAAGGACATAGAGCTTCTTGAGACTTTTAGGAACAAGAACTTCAATACCAATTGATCCAATAAAATCATCTTTGATTCTAACATCATTTTCCCTTTCAATGATCATCTAGAGTTTCTTTAAGGAACTTGCCTCCTGTTTTTACATGAATTTATACAGACTCCTTGGAAGAGACTTTTCCCTTGTCAGAGGATCCCTGGGAAGGTGGTCAGCCATAGTGCACCTACAAGGAGGCCTTGGGTGAAGGCGATGCCTAAGGAGCAAAGTGGGAACTGTGTGCTTTGTGGATTTGAAGGTTTTTAGACAAGGTGCAGAACTTTCTATGAGGTCCTATGTGATGGTTAGGGTAAGAAAGCTCCAAGCAGAGAAGTGTGAATGGGAACCTCCTAAAGCCAACCATGTCATATCCCTTCTTTTTGTCCTTATCTTAGATATTTATCCTTATCCAACCAGGTCACTTGTACTACCTTCCGTACCAACGGTCTTACACTTACAAATCCTCGTCAGCCCACTATCCTGTGTACACCCCTATTACCGCACTGCAAATAGGTGCAAGAATGAAAAAGCTCCTGCGCACGCCTTCTGCGACATTGCTCGTAGGCGCAGAGGCCGAGGGTATGTCCCCCTAACACATAGACATATGCAGGCAAGGTAGGCAATTGTTGAAAACAATGATCAACTTAGCCCTAGGAGGCCTCATGCCCTGAAGCCTATAAATGCCCCAAAACACTCACACCTTGGACAAGCAAGAAACACCTTCTCAAACCCCTGCTCAAATGCCTTCATAAAGCATACTTAGCCACCTCTAAAACCTCCACGAATCCCCTGAAAAACCGTCATTTCCACCTATAAATCTTTAACTAGCACCATGCCATTACGCTATACATAAGCTATATAGCACCGCATAAGAACCTAATTATGCTTTCCTTGGAAGACTCTTTGTTCGCCTACTCAAAGGCCATCACAGAGACCTGTTCATTCACCAATCAATCCATGAAAGCTCAATCTTGCTAGAAGAATTTGCATAGAGATCTCCATTAAAAGGGAAGAACCCCTCTCCATCTCTTACTCTGGTTTTCTGACTTATCTGTCAAGAATAATCTCCATACAAAATCCTCACAAACAACTCCAAAGGCGATGATTGAATGGTGTTGAGGATGGATACCATTAGATTAGTTCTTTCATATGATTTTGCTACGCGACAATGAATCTCTTCAAAAGTTGATTAGGAATGAGATCAAAATTCTCTACACTTTGAGCAGTTGAAGGACATGTCTCTTTCTTGTGAAAAAAGAACCATTCTTAAATGTTTGCTTGCTCATAGCTGATGCTGGTGGCGATGACAATGAGGTCCTCCATCATCTCCAAGGAGATTGGGCACAAGAACTTTGGATGATAGTCCATTGTTGCATCTAGTTTTCTTTCCATCTCTTCTATTGGTGAAAGTGAAAAGGTAATGAACTATAAGGCAGGCATGAAGTTTTTATACATAGGTAAATAGAAAAGCGTGTGAGGAAAAAACTCCAAATAAGGAAAGAAATATTAGTAAAACATATATGATATTGGAAATTCTTAAGTTACAATGCGAAGATTGTGGATTCTTTCTTTTCTTCTCTCATTTTTCGTTTCGTTTTACTCAAGAAAAATCTATCTTTTATTTTCTATTACTTATTTATAATAAATTTATTTTAAGTAATGTTTATAGCATAAATGCATTGTTATTCGACAACCATATTTAAGGTTAAAAATTATTTTGATCCACACATGTTAATTAATTGGAGTTTTCTATCCTACCTCACCCATATGAGTAGGGTAAAAGAGGAAAAAATATTTACTAGGAGTTTGGAGCATAACAGACTTTTTGATTTTGGTATCATCGTGAAGATCTCGAAAAGTATCTAATTAATTGCTTTAAATGATGCTACATTAGGGCTTGTGTATCTACCATTACAAGAAAAAAAAAAGGCATTTTCTCATAGAATAATACCATGAGAAAATGGCCAAAATTCTGTGACAAACGAGTTTCTTACGGAATTTCTCATAGAAAAAGTGTCATCAGAAAAGCCCTCATGACAAACCACATTTCTCATCAAATATGCATGCTATCAGGAATTTTCTCACAGAATTTCCCACAAACTTATAGTGGGTGTGAGACAAGTTGAAAAATTTCTTACACAAGTTTCTCATGGAATTTCTCATGGAACTTGTCCGTGAGTAATCACTTTAGCTTTTTTTTTGTTTTTTTCTGCTAGTGCTGATTTCTCATATTAATACTGAAGAAATAAAGAAAAATGAAAAACAATGAAATAACAAAAAGTAATACATTATCACATTTAAATAAACTTAGGATCACAATACAGGGTTTTGTCGGACTTGTACAGACTTTACAATTTTTATACAATTTATAATATCAACTCACTTTTACAAGACTATAATTCTAACAGAGCCATATTTATAGGTTCAAAAATTTATTTTTGATCTTTACAACTACTATATGGAAACTAATCGGTCTTTATTTAAATTGTATCAATCAGCTTTCAAGTGCTTCTCTAGCAAAATACTAAGACCATTCTCTTGTAATCTGCAAAAGATGAACATTCCTTGATTATTAGCACTTAAAAAAATTCCTTCAACTAAAAAGCTATAATTACAATTACAAAGATACATGATCCAAGTTTCTACTTTCTACTACAAAATGAATTACTAGCTATAGAACATGACAATGACTATTGTTGCACAGCAGCATACAAATAATGTAACAAAACCTCTAATTGTCTGGTGTAACTTATTAGAATTGTATGCTCTAAAAAAGAAAAATATGTGTACCCAAATTATCTTCAAAATTGCAAGGCTCACTAACTAGCATAACAAGCTATTCAGTTTTCAAATTTGCTTCATCACTTGTAATCTTTTGAACATCTAATCTGAAATGAAATGAAAGTATAGGAATGGCACATCAGCCACCAGTAGAAAATAGATGGAGAAACATAGGAGAATACCAGTGAGGCAATGGTATGAGGAAAAATCTTCACCTTCTTCATTAGACCACATTTGTGTTTGATAATGTGGTTTGATTCTTTCCTTTAGGCCCACAAATAGTTTAAGAGATCTTATCTCCACTGGTTAACAAATCAAGCAACCATCAACATTAACTTATTATTACATAGACTTTTCTCATACAAGAGACATGAACCCCAATAATTAAAAGGTAAAATAATTGGTTCTTTTAGCCAAATAATAGCTTGTTTCATCCAAAATTATGCAACAACACAACAATACAATATTAGCAAAATGGAGAAATGAGAGTGCAGTGATGATGTACAAAACAAGTCATGTAGCATTTCCATTAATGCATATTCACAAGCTAACAAGGTCAAGTTAGAACTATTTACAAAAATCAAAACTACTCAAAACAATGAATAATGTAAATCCAAGAATATACCTAATGCCTAGAGAAAATAGGAAGGATACGTGTAGCAGGACATGTAGTCCTCATATGAGAAAGTTGAGTTGTCAACCCCTTCTATTAGATTTATCAGTTTATCCACTATTGCTTGAAGTAGGGGCCATTGTTCCTCAAAAGTTAAAATCTTAATGGGTTTGCTATCACAATCTTCATTATTCGTATTTACAGGGTCATAAGCTATGGCAAAGGAATATGTATTCATAGATTAGAAAATAGCTAAATTTTATAGTTACTAGTTCAATAAATTTCATCAAATTCCTCACTAATTTAATTAACTAAATTCGAGCATAAACCCCTAAAATTTACAAAAAAAAAATCACAATCATTTTAAAAATTTCAAAAAAATTGTAAATTCACTCTAAACTTATCACATAACAAAAGCCCCAAACCAATTTGAACAATAAACAACATTTTTATAACCAATTTTATCAAGTCAATTCAGTCATCAACCCTCAAATTTCAAACACAATCAAAACAATTCCAATAACTACCAAACTAAGCAAGAATCATTCCATAGCTATTATACAACTAATTCCCAACACAAACTAACCAAAAAACTAAGTAGAATTCGCAATCCAATAATGAAGATTTCAACAGAAGAAATAGAGAGAGATGACACTAACTTGAACTCCAAATTGCAAGAACTTGCATCTCACACACACAGAAGGCATCATCGCCACTAGTGAAGGTTGTCCCGCCATTTGATTTTGCCATTGCGCTTAGAGGAGAAGAGAGAATAGAGACTTTGAGAGGGAAATAGTTCAATTTGAATGAACTGAGCTCACACGTTGTTGGTCTTACTTTCTAGATTTTCTCATGGAAAATTTTGTGAGAAAAGACCTAAAAATCAATTTAAGTGAAATAGTGTGCATCATTTCTCACTTGGGCATCTTTTGCGCCACATTTGTGGCATTATTCTCACAGTATTTCTCATGACTTTCTCTCGGATATTTCTCATGACATGTGTTCCATGAGAAATTTTCATGAGAAATTGCCCAGAAATACAATTTTCTGTGAACTCCATGAGAAGTTCTCATGGAATTTTGTTATGTGAGAAAATTCCATTAGAAATCACGTGTCTTCATGTAGTGTACTTTTTAAGCTAGTCAACCAAAATGTAGTTGTCTTCACATATATTTTTTTTTTTGGGAATATAAGAAATGCATTAAGAACCATAACTATAAAAGGAGGGTGAACCTCTACCCAAATCTTTACATGATCAAGCTGTTGAGACCAATGAGCAAGTCAATGGGCAACTGTATTGTCAACACAATGAATCCAAGAAAAAGAAATTAAATGAAAACCCAACATTATGGATCTAATATCATCAAGAATTAGCCCCAACTCAGAACCATCAGACACACCATGGGATAGGCTATTGCAAACAATGAGTGAAAAGAGTTACTGGTGAGCTCTTTGTAAAACCAGCTTAGAGACTTACTTGTGAGCTCTTTGATGAACACACTTTTTATACAATAGTTATCCCTCATACTTAGTCTGTTAAACCTCTTTTGGGCTGAATTGCATAGACTTAGACCTCATTTCATGACTTTGGATCCATTTGTGCTTAATTGCAATTTCCAGCATTACTGAGCATTTTATGCTGTCTCTGTGTTTCATGCATATCTTGAGTTCTGGATGTCTAAAAATTCCGATTCATACCTTGTAGGAAAGCTGAGAGAATTTTCTACAACTTTCTTTCAGGGCTCCAAAGCTAATTAGGACGTTCAGAAGGTCATATGCAGCCTGGAAGCCAGAGAAGACATGCTGTCGCAGGATCCTGACCTACATGCAGTATTTGGGTCATAACTTGAGTTGTGGATGTCATATGGACCTGAAACTGGTACCATTGGAAAGCTAACAGACAGAGCTTCAATTGATATGAAGACCGGTTCACCATATTTTATGTTGAAGATGGTCTTATTTGCTGTGCAAGTTAGCTGACGGTTCCAGACACCTTTTGCCACTTAAATGGGCCTAACTTCCTCATGACAAGTCCAAATGGGCCCAAACCAAAGCCCAATTGAAGCTAAGGCCCATGGGAACAAGTGTGCCCTAAGGGCAATTTGGGTGTGCATGTAAATTTGGAGGTCTATATCAGCAAGAGGGGGCAGCCGAAATTCAGAATCAAGTCATTAGATATTTTTAGACAGCTTTTCCTCTTTCCTTAGTCTCTAAGTTTTCTCTTAGATATTTTGTAAGAACTCAGCTCTTCTTGTTCATGGAGGGCTAAATCATCATATCAATCCAGGTTTTGCTATTCTGATTATTGATTTTGAGATTATGTGTTGTTGTTCTTCATTTTAGTTGTTAATCAAGTTCTTTCAATCCTCTGAAATATTCTGTTTGAATTGCTTAATTCGGATTGGATTATTCATGTGTTCATATTCTGTTTGCATGTGATAAAAGAGGATTGTATGGTTAATTAATGGTTCTAAGCTTGGACGGATTAATTACCTTGGCTGGATTCAGGACTTAGGTTAAACTGGACTTGAATGTTTGCTTAATTCATTTAGTCCCTTGTTGAACCGAATTCTGGTTGCTTAACCAGTAGACATCCATAGAACATTGAGAGGCTTCTTGATATGTTTTAAAGGCCAAGAACATGGTTAACAATTAAATGGATCCTTGGAAATCAAGGATGGATCAAAATCAGAATTAGTTAAGACTTGGATTGGTTGCTTTCTCTAAAACTCTACCACTGATAATTAATTTTCGTTAATCACATAAACAAACAAAACCCCCCTGTTTACATGCTTCTTAATATGATTCACTAAATAGAACAATCCTTAGGTTCGACTTAGGGCTGCCCTATGCTGCAAATAGCTTAGGTAACCGACCTTAAACTTTAATTAATTTGAGGAGCCTCGGCAGCTCATCAAATTTTGGCGCCGTTGCCGGGGATTGTTCTATCTTTGAATCAATATTATTAGTAGTAAAACTGACTTTTAACTTTCCCCTAATTCACCCTCTTTGTGTTTGAGTTTTTGTTCTTTTTAGGGTTTTGGCCACTTTTTCCATAACTTTTTGGCCAAGTATCCATTCTGTTTGAGGCCAGTGGCCATTGTTTTTCTTGATTTGAAGTGTCCTTAGATGTTTTATATTGTGATTGAGTGAATTCTGGCCATTTGGACCATTTCCCCTTTGTTTTTCCTTCGGTTTGGCTTGATTTAGTGAATTCTGGTTCTACTGTTCAAAACGAAAGTTTTTGCTCCGATTGACCTGAGACTTGGTCAGTTGAAGTAAAAGGGCCTAACTCACACAAGTCACAGCAAATAGCTGTGAGGTCTGCTTTTTTAAGCCAAATTCCACTGTTTTGACCACTTTTCCATTTTTTAAAGATTTTTTATTTGATTTTTGAGTTCCATTTTCATCCACCTTTCGTCCTGTGGTGGTAGAAAAATTTTAAAAAATGTTTAGATACCTTTTCTAGTCCTATTTTGGTGTCTTTTTACCTTTGTTTTGTGTTTTTGGTGTGTTTCAATTTTAGCTAAATTCTGTCAGTTTTGTGTGTTTTTCTCTATTTTTGTGCATTGTGGTGTGTTTAGGCATTTAGCCACTTGTTTGTATGGTGTATGACTAGGTCTTCTCCTTTTGTATTGCTTGAAGTAGACCCTGAAATAGAGAGAACCTTGCATACACTCAATAGAGCACATATGGCTGTTGATAATTTAGATCCTACCATGGCTGAAGCTAGAACTCCTATTGTTATTCCTGTTGTTGATCCTGTTGATGAAGGTAATAAAGCTGATAATGCTAATAGAGCTGTAAATAATAATCATAACATGCAGCCTAGAGACAGAACTCTTAAGGAATTGGCCACCCCTGATGTTACTTATCAACCTTTAGGGATCCAATATCTAGAGATTGATACTGCTTTTGAATTGAAATCTGGATTGATACACTTGCTGCCAAAGTTTCATGGTCTTGCAGGTGAAGATCCTCATAAGCATTTAAAGGAATTCCATGTGGTTTGTTCCACAATGAGGCCACAAGGAATTTTTGAAGAGCAGATCAAGTTAGGAGCATTCCCTTTCTCTCTTGTTGATGCAGCTAAAGACTGGCTCTTTTACTTGTCACAAGGTTCGGTCAGAAATTAGAGTGATATGAAGAAGCTGTTTCTGGCAAAGTTCTTCCCTGCATCCTGAAATTGGAGTGACATGAAGAAGCTGTTTCTGGCCAAGTTCTTCCTTGTATCCATAACTGCTGCCATTCGCAAAGACATATGTGGCATAAGGCAACTGCCAGGGGAGACATTGCATGAGTATTGGGAGAGGTTTACTAAGCTGTGCTCAAGCTGCCTCCATCACCAAATAAGTGATCAGTTGTTGATACAATATTTCTATGAGGGCTTGTCACCTTCGAATAGAAGTAACATTGATTCTGCTAGTGGAGGAGCATTAGTGGATAAAACACCTGCTGCTGCCAGAGATTTAATTTCCAATATGGCAAAGAATTCCCAGCAGTTTGGTGTTCGGATGATTCATTCCACCACGGGAGTCAATGAAGTTGGTGTATCATTTGCTGACCAACAAAGAATTTCATTCCACCAGAGGAGTCAATGAAGTTGGTGTATCATTTGCTGACTAACAAAGAATGGAGCACAGACTTGATGAATTGACCTCCTTGGTCAGGCAATTGGCAGTGGGGCGACAAGTATCCACCCCTCAACCTGCAAGCGTGTGTGGCATTTGTGCTTGTCCATCACATCCTACAGACGCATGCCCCACACTGCAAGATGGTGATTCTGGATTTCAGGATCCCTCTGTAGCTGCAGCAGGTGTTTTTCCTGGTCGATCCTCATACCAATCGTAGCAGCAGCCTAGATATGATCCGTACTCCAACACTTACAATCCTGGTTGGAGGGATCATCCAAATTTCAGATATGGCAATGCTACAGCACCACAACAGCAGTCCTCCCAACAACAGCCATAGCAACAGCAGCAGTATAGGTAACCTTGGCAACAACAGAGCCAATTTCAGCCAGCCAGGCAGGGCTAGTTTCAACAAAATAGGCCACCATTCCAGCAGCAGCCTATGCAGCCAGCCAACTTGTCAACATCCAAACCTGAGCCTTCATTGGAAGATTTGGTGAAGCAGATGGCCACCAGCAATATCCAGTTCCAGCAGAGGGCAGAGTCCACCATGCAGAATCTGGAAACACAGATTGGACAATTGGCATCATCAGTTAGCCAGTTGCAGTCCAAGGGTTCTGGCAAACTCCCTTCACAGACAATTCCCAATCCAAATGGGAGTAATGTGAGTGCTATCACATTGAGGTCTGGCAAATCATTGCAAGAGCCAGCCGAGCCTCAACCTGCCAGTGAGTCCCAACCAGCAGAGCAAGCAGTTCCTGAGCTAATCAACCTTGCACCTGCAAGCAAGCTGCCTGCAGTAGCTCTTACCAATCAACCTTGCACCTGCAAGCAAGCTGCCTGCAGTAGCTCTTCTCTTTCCACAGAGAGCTACTCTGTCCAAGAAGCAAGATGAGGCAGAGAAAGATAGAGAGCTTCTGGAGACATTCAGGAAGGTGGAAGTTAACATTCCCTTGCTGGATGCTATCAAGCAAATTCCTAGATATGC
>QAOA01003184.1:0-12994 GCA_003255065.1 Cercis canadensis | reverse complement strand
TTTATGCCAAAATTTAGATGGAACCCTTATTCTTAAACAAAGAAAATGATTATTTCAATCCACTTAATTTTTTTTTTTTNTTATTTCAATCCACTTAAATTTTTTTTTTTTTAAGTTGTAATGACCGAGAGAAGTGTCATTAAAAGATATTCTCATGTGTACTATTTATATGTATCTACAACTAAAGTAATAATACTTTAACACATTTTTCTCTACATTTCTTTATACAAGCACATTTAACAGCATTAAATTTAATAATTTTATTAAAACTCCATAAATTGTAATAATTTTATTAAAACTCCACAAATTGCCACCAAAACTTTAATCTAAAAGCTTAAATTAATTCTAAACATTCTATGCTATTCCTTTTCATCTAACTGATAGAAATTGTTAAAATTCACTTGTAGGCCCCATCATAATCCAAAATAAACAAAAGGTGTATTTTTTTCTTTCGTAAGAGCAAAATGTGTATTTTAATTTCATATGCATTAGCCATTAATGATTGTATGTATAGTTCACCTGCTTTGTATTCCTTTTTCTAATAGACATATTATGGTCACTCTTGATTCATAAAAATTTAAGATGAGAGGAGGCTACTTCATTCAAAGACTAGAGCATTCCACAAGTTTTAGTGAGAGTTTACAGTGATATTTATAAATTGTCTATTAAAGAAAAACTCCTAACAGTGAGATTCAAACTTAAGCCTTATAAATAAAATATTTCAATCCTTAGCAGCTAAACCAACCCTTATAAGTTATTATGATCACTCTGTTAATACTTTATAACCTTCTAGATGATATTTATAAATTGTTTATTAAAGAGAAACTCCTAGTAGTGAGATTCAAACTTAAGCCTTATAAATAAAATATTTCAATCCTTAGCAGCTAAACCAACCCCTATAAGTTATTATGATCACTCTGTTAATACTTTATAACCTTCTAGATTAATTTATTTTGGACTTATGTTAGAATTTTAGAATTACCTTTTGGAGTTAGTTGACCTATCTGGTTTGTCTTTATTATCAACTTAGCTTATCTTTATTTTTTATATGATACTAAGCACTAATAAGAAGGTGCTTCTCAGGTTAGTTTTTGTGCGTGCCAAATTAATAAAGTGCTTCTTCCTTCCTACCTTCACTGTTCTTCTAGCTACATTAATTTTTTATATCTCTTGTTTTTTCTTTCAGCCCCAATACACCGAGGGATTAAATTATCATGAGTGCATTTTATTGGAGAAGTTGCCCTAGATTGGGAAGTGATTTGTTTAGTGAAGCTTCAGGTTTACTTAAGAACAATATTCTGTACATCTTATGTTACCCACGGTCTCTTATGTTTCCAAAACCTGAGAAATTAATACGTCTAATCCTCGTGTCTCTTGTAATGGAATAATCTATAAATTGAATACGTATATTAAATATACTGTTTGCAAAACTGATCCTTCCAAACCACAGTGATGCTTAGTTCAACGGTGCAAAAATTCAGATTTTTTGCTCAATAGCTTGGGTTTAAGGATGTGAAAATTCATTGGTAAGACATCTCATGTTATGAGTCCCACATTGATTTACAAGAGAGTGTGGGACTCAAGGGGTGGGCAATGTTACAAGTCTCACATCCTTTTCCCCTTTGGATGGCTTCACTCTGGACCTTATCAAACACCAAGTAGTTCATTTCCATATCACATCGACTCTCAATAAAAGCATAAATGTTATGTCTCAAGCCCAAAAGGAGAACCTAATCCAAGACTAACCTATTAGGTAAGATAACCTCTTATACTTAAGTATCATTCCACATTCTTTTGTGAAACCGATGTGAGACTCGTAACATCTCATGTGAACTATACCTTTAGTTGTTAATATCAAATCCTATTATAAAAGAAAAATCAAATTATAATAATACCCTTAATTAATTAAAAAAATTAAGATAATAAATGAAACGATCTTCTTATAAATTCTTGTTAGATAATATTTATATATCTTTCTCTACCCATACATATTATTTTTTTGGTCTTTCTCTACTAAAAAAAATTTTTAAAAAAAAATTATTTTCTCCAAATTGGAAAAAATTTATACATTAATATGGACCTAAAATTCATAAGACAATCCTTTTGATCTTCAAAAAAAAAAAAATTCCTTTTATTTATTAACTTACTTGTTTTCTAATTGATTGAAGGATATTATAATCTGTTTAATCTTTTTTTTTTTCTTACCGATATAGCATTAACAAAGTTGTGAAAATAGGGTGTTCTTTTTATTTATTTAAAAATTAAGTAGTAATTATCTTACCCATTGTTGGCAACGACAAATTAGGAAGTGGTCAGATTATTTTGTAACCTACCACTTACCATAAATTCGATGTTAAACCAAATCTGTGAGATATGAAGATGATATTGCTAGTTCCCTCCTCTGATCAGTGATGTTTCCCCGTTTTGTTTCTGATAAAATGGCCAATCTTTCTGTGAATCAGTTCAAAAGAAGAATGTGGCAGTGCAACAAAATACAATTGAATCTGAATGTGTTTGCTATCTCTTCCTTTGCTATATTTTTTGTGTTTGATTTATCCGAAGCCTCAAAAGGGTTATCCAGTTCAATTCCAACTCACTCAGAAGCATTGCCTTTCTACTCATACGCTGTATCAATCTTCTTCTCTTTCAATTCAATATCGTTTTTCTCTTTGCCTTTTAAAGATATGTTATGGTTTTGTGTTGGTGTGTCTATGTACGGGATGGGAGAAGGAAGAAACTAATAGTCAAACAAGAACTGGGTTTTGGCAATGGATCTACGAGAAAAAATTCAGAGCACAAAGACAGAAAATTGGAGAAACTTGAAGCAGGACTTGCCAAAGCTAGAGCTTTGATAAGAGAAGCCACGTTGAGACCTAACGACACTGCACCTCTTGATGATGCAGATTATGTTCCACAATTAGACATCTACAGAAACGCCATTGCTTTCCATAGGTAAGAATTATATAATGTTGTCCGCAAATTTTACACAAATTACATAATTGACAGAATTTGAATTTGTCAAATCAAAATTTTGACGCATATATAGTTTGTCTATAAGTTATATATTATTTTGTGGACATTACGTTATCATTGCACAAATTTAAAACAATTTAAGACCCTGAATCTAGGGAGACTAGATTTTTTCTTAATCAAAGTTGTACGCTTGAATCTCAAGTTGATCGTGAAATATCAATTGCTTTGTTGAACCCTGTGAATTGCGTGAAAGAAGGATACTCCAAATTCGGGAGTCCAAGAGTTTTATAAAACATTCTTGATGGAAAAAAAAATGTGAATGAAAGATCCCACTAAATTGAATTGGGTCCATGAATCTAAGAAATAGTGAGAATTCTTGATCTCTCTTAATATCTCTCTCAATTCAAAAATCCAGGATTCAAATTGATGTCCTTTCATTGAGTCCTCCTAAATTGCATTGATTTATCCTAAAGATTTAATTTCAATTGGAATTTGGTTATTCACCATGTACGAGGATCCCCACTAAGCATCCATGACTAAATGGTTAAAGCGCCCAACTCATAATTGGCGATTTTGTAGGTTTAATTCCTATGGATGCACGCCAATGGAACCCTTCAATAGGTCTATTGGAATTGGCTCTATATCAATGGAATCTCATCATCCATACATAACGAATTGGTGTGGTATATTCATATCATAACATATGAACAGTAAGAACTAGCATTCTTATTGAGACTAGAACTCATGGTTGTTTTGCACTTAGGGAGCCCGCACAACATTTTATGTTAAAGAACTATATTTCACTTCAATTCGGGTACTATGCAATGCAAACATATCTGAGCATTTCAATCCCAAGAAAGATGCATCATTTCCTGAAATCAACCTGGTAACTGGGGAGACGACAGGTCTTATTGGTGGCAATCCTCCATTGAATCGTACAATTCTGGCATTCTTTGCTGGAGGAATGCATGGGAGAATTAGAACTATTCTTTTCCAGCATTTGAAGAACAAAGACAAAGATGTGCTAGTTTATGAGACCCTCCCAGAAGGAGTTTCATACCAGGAGACTATGAAGAAGAGCAAGTACTACATTTGTCCAAGTGGGTTTGAAGTGGCAAGTCCAAGAATCGCTGAGGCAATTTATGCAGAGTGTGTTCTTGTGATAATATCACAGCAATATGTGCTTCCTTTTAGTGATGTTCTTAATTGGGATTCTTTCTCAGTTCAAATTGAAGCGAGTGAAATACCAAGGCTTAAGGAAATCTTGATGGGTATACCTGATGATAAGTATATAAGAATGCAAGAAAGAGTGAAGGAGGTGCAAAGACACTTTGTGGTCAATAATCCTCCCAAGAGATATGATGTATTCCATATGATAATTCATTCAACTTGGCTTAGGAGGTTGAATGTGCATGTCAAATAATTTACTGTATAGTTGTCATAGGAGCCAAAATTCTTAGATACACTCAAATTGCGCTGCAACTGCTTAGATCTCATCTGCTTCCTTAACATATAGGGTTGGATGATTGATACTTAGCTGAACCAAAAACAAAAGAAACATTACACATATAAATTAACAAAAAGGAAAGACCAGGATAATATTTCAATGCTGAAAAGTTGAATGTTTCCCAAATTTTGTCTACTTTATGTCTAATTGGGTGCAATATGTCTTTCCCAATGGCCAGTAAAAGGGGAGATGATGTTTGAGAATGATTGTAGTAACAGGGTAAGTGACTGTCCCTTTCTAACTGACCATTTTATGTTATACAAACTACTATTTATGCAATTCAATGTGATGGCTTCACCACTTTTACGTGCATACTTAAGCAACTTACATAAAATGGTAGCTTTTATCTAACCCTCTCTGGCACAACGGCTAAAGCTTTTACAATCTAAGTTCTTTCAAAAGGATCATAAAAAATAAGAAAATAAAAAAAAGAAGTTCTTTCCAAACAAAGAGGCTGGCAATGGCGATTTACAATGGATAAGTGTTTGTTTTCTGTAGAGGCTCATTATATGGAACTTCTCATGAATGAAACAACAAAGGCACCTCCCTGTGCCAATAAAGAAAGAGGGCTCTCTTCTAAGATACTACTCTTTTTAATTGCTGTAAATCAGAATACATCAGGTTTATTTCATTCGACAAGTTTTGTCTGCTGAAGATTGAAGAATAACACGGGTTTCAGTTCTTAGCATTACAAAAAGCAGCCTTTCTCACCTCTCTTTTCTATGCAAGCATATTCATATACGCATACACTCACATCATGAACCTAATCTAACTCTTATAATCGAGTTTTTGTACACATGGATGGTAAGCTACTGGCTTTGCAGATTTAACCGAGGATTATACTTTAATATTGTTGATTTAGAAAATAATATCATAAATGGTGATGTTTCAAAATTATAACTTAACTAAATTTGCAGTGGGTTATTCTTACTCCAGGAGTTCTGCTATTGAAATACTTACAGTTGTAGCTCCTTTTTTTAACAAGAAGAATCTTGTAACTAATTGATCTCCTGCCTAGTTGACATGTTTTTTTAAAGTTTCTACTGACAAAAAGCTGCAGCCGTCGGGTAAATTATTTTTGCAAAAACAACACTTTTTGGACAGAGAACAACATTCTTTCTTGATTGAAGGCCCGCTTAGAATGGCACCTTTTGCTCTGAAAGCGCCATTTGTGTAATATTGTTTTAAATTTCATGACTTATAGGAGTGAAAAATGGAGTGAAGCTTAACAAAATAAAAGGGAACAGTAACAACAGTAATGCCGTTTTGAATGACGCTTTCAGGCTTGAAGCACCGTTTCCAAGGTGCTTTCTGACATTTTTAGATATAATATTCTTGTATGACATCGGTAGTTTAGGAAATAATTTCAAAACATAATCATTTATGGAATTATTTTCCAAAACAACAATATTCAAGTGAAAACCTGGGTGAAACTTGTCTCTCCTTCCTTGATTTTGAATATTTAACAACTGAACATAAATCTCAGTAAGCAACCCTAATTTTTGAGTTCTTCTAATCTCCAGCCATTGAAATGCTAGTTTGTCCAATCATTTGTTTTTTCGTTCGAGCCATATAGCACAAGAGAAACACATGGATTAAAGAATTTGCCGGATCAGGAGAATTAAACAAATGATTGTCTCATCTACTTGATTATCGTTTTTTTTTTCAAGACTGAAAAAAAAAAGAAGAAATATTGCTTCTGCTTCATTCTCTGACATACTTATAAATAATGTAAATACAAGAACAAGCTATTGGGTTTTATGCTACTACTTAATCGTAATTTACTGTAGCTTTGTTAGAGCTACAAACAATGTTGAAACACCTTTCCAGGAACAATTTGGGTACATGGAGAAGTTTAACTCAAAGTTGTATTTGCAGAAATTTTACATAATCCAACAAAATGAAAAGATGAGGAAGAAGGCACAAATGCTTAGCCAGGAGAATTAAGCTTTGTTGTCAGAACTGAAGCAGAGACTCACTATAGCAAACCCCAACAGATACCTAGTTCTAATTTCATTAGCTGCTCAACTTCCGCTGGTGATCCAACTACTTTCTTTCAATTGTGAACATATGAGTGCACTTGCCTCAACAGAAATTCTTATCTCCAAGATTCCTCAGTATGTAAACAAACCTGTATCTTAGGTGAAGGAAGAAAACCAGAGCTATAAACTAAGCAACTAATGAGCTCAGACGTAAAGTAGAAAGGTGGTATAAAGAGGCTCAAAAAGGTGGCTCAGAAATCCACTGTCAGCTTCTTGTCTATACTTGAAAAGGTTTGATAAAATGCCTTGAAATGCTTGTAAGCAATGTCTACATCTTCCTTCCCACATATTTCTCTTATACTGCACTTGGAAGATTACAATGGTTAAAACAGCAGTCCCAGGTATCAAGTTGCACTCAGACAACCATGTTGATGTGTTAGTAGTAGTGAAGCTCACTAGATGGATGCAACAAAAGAGAACAAAATTTGCTTCTTTTTTCAGCACGAGGTTTTCCAAGAAATGAAGAAAACACATCTTCACATCCCAATTCTTATATAGTTAGAAAAAAATATAATTGGAGACAAATGCATATGTGATTACTTGTGATATCAAAAACTAATACTCAGTTCAGAGAAAAGAGTTAAAGCCTGCCATACGAACCATGTGAATCAAACAGCGAAGAGGAATGATCAGACATATAAATATCACAAACTGATAATGTTCTCAGTTCCAATGAACCAAGAAACCATCAGATGACTTACCCATTAGGTCATTTCATCTTGGAGCATGGATTTTCATAACACTAATTAATTAAATACCAGACATGGTGATAACTGATTAACAACACTGATTATATGGCACCTTTCTCTGGCAATATAAAATAAACCTGAATAAATAATAAACACCTATATGTTTCCTACTTCTCCCCATGTTCATTGTATGAAGGCTTTGATTATTGTAGGTTTTTTTTTTTTTTTTTTTTTTTTTCAATTTATGATTAAAAGCTTTATGAATTAAGTAATGGAAAATCATTTAATACCTGTGCATTGAAAGTTGAGCAATTCCACAATCAACAGTTCGCATACCAACCCCAGAAGCAAGTATTGGACCTATGGTTGATCCACATCCCATATCATTTCCAACCACTAATTCCTACATAAGAAAATATAATAATAAGTTGCCAAATGTTAATTCCTTTGTCTCAATTAAGTGATATAACAACCAAAAAGTAGAGGAATGCAGATAACCTGCATGCCTGATTATCTATCAATTAAATTTCATAGTGATAAAGCATGTGATTTATGTTCTAACACCTCCCTTGTAATAATTCCAATAATTGTTTTACAAAAGGAAGTGACACCTCTATAAAAGTATATAAATTGTATTAAATTACTTGATTGGTCTATGATTAATGATATATTGTCCATAACTAGCAGAAAGTGATAAGCTATTTCTCGAATTGAGGGAATGTCTGACTGGTTTCAAGTTCTACACAGAAACTCTATGCTAAATTGCTCCTTAATTACATGTTCAAGAGATAATTTGTTATAATAAAAGATACAGAATTGGATAAATATGAAGTTTCAATATTTACAATAAATGGAAAGAGATATTTCCTAGAAGGGACCACTAATTGTACATACCCTGTTTCTTACTTCTTCTTCTTTTGTTTATTTGTATCTTTTCTCTTCTGAAAAGATACAATTAAAGTCGTGGGGAAGGAAATGATATAAAAAGCATATATTGTTCAGGGAATGTTTTCATGTCAAATATTATTAGAATAATTCCCTTCAATCTTCTGCATTAAACACAATCTTTTACCTTCAACAACCATATAGATCACTTACCTGAGTTGGAAGGTTATGCATTTTCCCAACTTCTTTAAAAAGAAAAGATGTTATTCCACTGGTAGCATAGCGTTGGTTTGCATTGTGCTTAATAACAAGTCCTTTTTGCAATTCTGGTCGGTGGAGTTCTTCATGCTTATCCATAAAATTTGGGTGAACTCCATGGGCCATATCTGCAGACACTGTTAGGGAGAGAATCCAAAAGATGCTTTAGCAATTCTGATTGGAAAATTAAATCAAACACTAATGATGTGAAATGATCATTCAAGGACAACACATCTAACACCAATGACTAATCTCACAACATAGTACAGTTCTATTGGACTACAATAGCCTGCATATTTTTCAACAGAAATGTTTCATTTTTCTCCTTTTCTTTTTCACTTTATGTTCTGGAAGCTACAAAAACTAACACTATGTGCCAATGATATGACAATGAAGAAACCACACTTATCTTTCTGTCTTCCCTTTTACTCCACGTGAAAAAGGAACTAAAGGAAGTGAACATTTATAGCAATTTGAAGCTATCGCATCTTGTCAGTAATAATTAGTAGTGTCCATGTAGATTTATCAGTCATTACTTGTTAGGATTAAAACTTCTAGTCACTGTTGTAAATGAATATCTTACATTCATTAAGGCCACATTTTCTAAAACCAGATAGACATTGATGTTTAGGGAAATTTACCATATGCCAAGCAGTGATAAATTTGGTGGCAAAATTATGAATATATTTTAGTTTGAAAAGTCTATCTTTATGTCCTATAGTATGACTGCTGTTCATTGTATGTGATACTTAATGACTATTAGAGATATAATTAAAACCGACCTTGGGCCTGCTTGTAAGATCTTAAGCTTTTGGAGTAGTTGGTTCCTTGACATAGTATGAAAGCTTCTTTGACCAAATGGTTAAGAGTTTGATCCTTGTGGACCCCACCAAATAAATTAAATTAATTAAATTTCAGCTCATGATAGCTGATCATATTTGCAATCCACCTCTGAATGTAGAACCAAGTCCTTGGTATTAACCAGTATGTTAATGCATTCAACCAATTTTTCTGTTTTTCTAAAAGAAGAATAAACAAATATAGAACAAAAGAGAAAAGTTTGTGAGAAGTTTATTTAGAAGGGTGACAAGTGGATCATACCAAGAAATGATTGGCGAATAGTGCGCTCAAAAGAGCCTTCACCAACATAGTTATTTGCTATACCACTAACAATGCGTCTTATGGCCTGAAACATGGTTGGCGCACCAGCTCCCTGAACAGAATCTGAACCCACCTAAACAACAGCAGTAAGACATAGCATCCAAAGAAGGATAATAAAATATATACTCAGAAATCAACTGGCTCCTCAATGTGAGAGAACTTATATTACCCTCGTCTATCATGGTTCCAATTTTAAATGCCACCGCATTAAAACAACTTTTGTTCTGTCTCGGGAATCAGTGGCTATGACTGGTTTCCATCTTTATCATTTCAAGTTTATGCAGTCATTGGTTAGGAATTATTATCAAAAGACTCATAATTCCGAAGTAGTGTACAAATCATTTAGTCATGTTAGATATACAAATCAAAAAACATTCCAGAGCTTTCTCCTAACAGCTTAAGCTTCTAGGTTGAGTTGGTTGTCTACAAGTCATGCTTGAACTGCAACTGCTGGACCAAATAATCAACTAAAATATTTAGAAAGTCAATTAAGTTCTTCACTAGAAGTTTCATCTTTATCCTGGATAATTTAACTAAAAAAGCCTGCCCCCTTCCCCAGCCTTCTTCCAGGGACCCTACCTAATTATTTATGTGAACTCACTAAGATATATACACTATGCATATGTAAATCTTTTGGTCTAAATTATTTTCTGTCAACCATATAGAACCCCACTGTTATTGCCTACTGTATCTCTAAGTCAATATACCAAACTAGTAGACATTTTTGTGAGAACGAGTTTCACAACAGAATGTAGGGACAATTTAAAGTGAGAGTGTTAATGATAAATTAATGGTAGGAAGTGAGCCACTTCAAACTTGTTGGAAATGAGCATGATAAATCATAAATATTCATGTCATTTATTTTTAGCACGTAAGTGAGAAGGAAAATGCTAAGTAGCCAGACTTTTTTTTGACAAACTCGTTGTCCAACTGAGGTGGACTTATAACCATGTTTGGATGAATATATGATCCCTACCAATTTGTTTCATCCAACCACCACATTTTAAGTTTGTCAAAATTCTGGAAAATTTTATCAAGTGAGAATTGAAGGAAAAATATCCAATCTGTACAAAACATTAAGCATACAACTTGAGCAAGAAGAGCAATACCTCCTCATTGTCAAATAAAGCAACCATCCGAATAGCATGCTCATCCTTTAAGTCATCAGGAGATTTGCATGAATCAGTAAGAGCCCTTAAAGCACAATAGCTTGATGCAAGATTATCTAATCGTCCAGAAAATATAAATTCATTGGTTCCACCTCCAAGGCGGCTAGGTTGAGTATCACAAACATTCAGTTCAGAGCTCACTATGTCATCAATGCCACAATTTAACTCATCTGACAAAACCTGAAATAAAGTCAAGGGTTATTTTAATGAATGATAGCCAACAGATAGGTAAGCTATAGTTAGACTAATAGATAATTGATTACTATGATAGACAAAGTACTCAATTCCATTCTCAGCAAAGCAGTATTGCATACTACCCATATCAACTGCTAAGCCACCATGAGATCAACTTAGTTTGACTCAGCATCTTAATCCAATGTCTACTAAACTACTAAACATTGGCTATAAGTCTACTCATCTGACAAAACCACCACTAATCCATGCATTATTTGATCGTATATAAATGTCTAGCACGTAATCCATCATTTTCACTTCAGCTTGTTGGTCTTAGGCCCCTTTCTTTTTTTTTATTCTCCTCCTGAACCACCTAGCTCTTTGGCACCAGTCCTTTTATATTTCTTGTTATGAAAGCCAAAAAATATCTTGGTCAACTGTCCTTACCATGGCCTCAACAGGATCACCCTTTCTCAGAATGGATGATATCCCCATTTTCGCATCTTCCCACATATAGTGCCATACAATTACTTTGAAAATCATATCTCTGATGCAACCATTTCACCAACGTATTGCTTTGTAGACAATTGACTGAAGAAAGTACAAGGACAAGTATCTTAATTTGAAAAATATTAATATTCTTAATATTAGAGTCAATAATATCCTAAGAAAACATTATGAAATAAAAATTTTAGCCTAAAGTACCAAACTGATATATAAGTGTGGTTTAAAATTGAAAACTATACCACCAGTGCAATTCGTTTCTAGAATAAATTATGCCAAGCAGAGGAATTTCTGAAAATTGGGGGGAGTGGCCTGATAACACCCAAGCCTTGGATGATAACACCTGAGGGGTAGTCGCGACGAGAATGGTCAACTGAATTTAAGAAAAATAGGAGTCTCCACCAATTGTTTTAGAAAATAGGGTACAATTGGAAACCCTTCTTATTTTATTATTTTTAAAGGTCTAAGTACCAAAGATTAGTTCGGGAGTTTGTGTATGCATGGGGAAGGTTAGGCACCCCACAACATGTGTCTAGAGACGGTTACCCTAAATTAGCTATGCAAAGAATATGACAAGATGTGGCCAAAAACGTATTTTATTTATTCTTAAAAAGTTACATTCACTAATCAATGACGAAAAATAAATATGACATGTATGAATTCTAAATGGTTCAAAATTCTTCCACCCGTTCATCACATATTGTGCCCGTCGGGATGATACTTATCTTTGTCTAGGTCAGATAAAAGAGACCTATTCCATATAAGACCGAGTCAATCTTATTGTTCCATAATAGACAAAGGGCCTATGAATTTTGTAAGCCCTAACCATAATCCCTAAATGTTATGTATAATGATACAACCAATTGGGGTGGAGGAATTTTAATTACATCCAATAAAAGAGAAAAGTATCCTCACTTCAGAATTCATGTCTGCCTCACATCTTTGAACTTGGGAAAAAGGAATCCACTTACATATTACACAGGCTCACTAGTACCCATAATGGAATGAAACTCATATAACCAGAAGTAGTGGCTATTAGTAAAAAAAAAAAATGAAACATAAAAACAAAAAAAAAGGTAAAAATAAAATAAAATGATAGCATGATCATCAAGAGAAACAAAGTCCTAGCATAGTCATGGAATTAGCATCAAGATGATTATTCATACCCAAACAACAAAGAATTAATCCTAGGACAACCTAGAAACAAAGTTAGAATCCTTTTCAAAACAGCACCAACCTTGCACTTTTTCATACAAAACACAAACATCAATTTATAGATAAATCAGTCATGTTCAAATTAACACCGAGAATAAGGGAAAGATGCATAAATTTTAAAAATTTCATACATGGAAGGCACATGTCTTACAGTTCTAACAAAATAAGAATTATACAAAATGGAGCCCTATAGTTCAAATTAAAGACAAAAGACTAAGCCCTGCTAGAGACATGGCACCAACAATAGGACAAAATAAACACTTGAATTCAAATTAACGTTGGGAGCAATGAAAACATGCAAAAATTCTGAAAATTATTCATATATAAGAAATATATCTTATGGTTCTAATAAGACAAGATTCATGCAAAATGGCAGTCCATAGCTCAAATTAGAGATGCAAAATAAAGTGCTGCCAG
>QAOA01003181.1:0-36122 GCA_003255065.1 Cercis canadensis | reverse complement strand
TTTTTTTTCTTCCGTCATCTCGTCCTTCAGCTTTTTCATTATTCGAACCGTCAAAGGCATGCATTCCATTCATCAACATAAACTCAATTTCAATCTGAAACCAGTGAAATCAGTTAAGGAGAGTATTGATTCTAAAGAGTATATGAGGGATATTGTTGGAAAAATATACAGAATGCTGAAGTATTCGACTTGGGATTCTCCTCAATAACAGCTTTAGAAGCTCCCTATAAGATGCAGAGATTTTTACACAGTCAACCAGGTTTTGAAAGCCCATCCACTGATGGAGAAAGCTTGGTTATTTTTCAATTGGGTTTCTGGGCTAAGAGTTTTTAAGCATGACCACTATATGTACACAAAAATGTTGGATATTTTTGGAGAAGCTGGGTGTATTTCGTCCATGAAGTACGTTTTCCAGCAGATGCAGGAGAAGGGAATAAAGATTGATTCTGTTACTCATATTTAGGGAATGTCGACGAGGCAATTAAGGTTTGGGAAGAAATGAAATCTAAAGGGTGTTACCCAACTGTTGTTTCTTATACTGCATGTATGAAGCTTCTATTTGATAATGGCAAAGTAAAGGAGGCTACTGATGTTTACAAAGAGATGCTTCAGTCTGGGTGCATTCCTAATTGCTACACTTAAACATTCTCAATGGAATATCTCATTGGATCTGGTTAGTGTATCTGTTGTCCATTAGTTGTTTGTTATATGGTCTACGTGGGAGCATACAGAACTTGTTCTTTCTAATTAAAGAATTTATAAACTTTTAATTTGATATTTTCTCTATAGAGTTAGGAATTTTTTCTTAGGGTTGATGCATGGTTGTTAACAATGTACAGTAGGTTTGCTATAATCTGTTATTTGTAATTGTATCGTTTAGATGCTACCATTTCATATTTGATTGAACTTAAACTACATCTGTCATGATATTTGGGTGCTTTGCATATAGGACAAAAAGTCAAAGCCTTGAATAGGATATTATCAATTGGCAATCATCAATCATTCATGAGATATGAGTTTTATGTAGCCAATTGACAACCATATAATTACAATGTTAAAATAATGTATTTTCTTTGCTTGTATTATTGATAAGGTAAGTAACATAATGTTTATACATATTTCTTTTAAGATTTTTTGAAACCAAAACATCATAATGATAGCTTTCATGCAAAAGGCTTTTGCTGCCACTTCATTTAGAAACTTCTTACTACTGACGCTTATCTGCTATTCTAACTTGTGTTGTCTTTTGTTTATTGTGAAGGTTGTAAGCAAGACAATTATTCTAATTTTGGTCAATTTTAGGAAAATGCCATGAAGCCCTTGAGATTTTGAAAAGATGCAAGAGGTTGGGGCCCAACCTGATAAAGTTGCGTGCAACATATTGATTGAAAGGTGTTCTAAAGTTGGTGGAACCATGGCCATGAACCAAATCCTTCAATATATGAAGGAAAATCGTCTTCTTCTTTGGAAGCTTTAAAATTTTAGGGTGAGAGTGATACCCTTCTCAGGCAAGTCAATCCTTACTTTTCTATTAGATGTGTCAACAGGAAGGAGGCAAATGATTGTGTTACAATTGCTACAGATTCTCCTATAGATAGAGATAAAGGGCTTCAATTTGTTTTCTTGAAAGATAATGGATATGAAAGTACCTTTAGATCATGAGGTTATCTCAAACCATCAATGAGGTAAACTGTGGTTGTTGCAGACCAAATAGTGCTTTGTTGGCTTTCAACTATAGTGTGAAAATGGGCATAAGTATTGAGAGAACTGCATATATTGCCTTGATGGGCTTGTTGACCAGGTCAAATTCATTTTCAAAGTTGGTAGAAATTGTGGAGGAAATGACTAGAGCTGGACAGTCTCTTGGAGTCTATCTAGCTTCTCTTTTGAACTATAAGCTTGGTTGTGCTAGGAGGCTCACTTTTGCAACAAAAATGTTCAACTTATTACCTAATGACCATAAGTGCACTGGCAATTACACTGCTTTAATTAGTGTTTACTTCTCTGTTGGAAGAGTTGTTGAAGAACTTAAAATTTATAAAATCATGCATACTAAAGGGTTTCCTCCTGTATTGGGCACTTATAATGTGCTAGTAGCTGGTCTAGAAAGAAGTGGTGGATTTTTTGAAGTAGAAGGTTTTAGGAAGCAAAAGAAGAGCCTGCACACTAATTATAATTTGCAGGGTAGTGTTTGCATGGAGGAAAAACTATATGATCTTATGTTTGCCATGAATGTGGTATCTTGATGCACCGAGTTGACGTCAAGCTGAGAAAATGTTTGACTAATTGTTACTAGAGAGTGGAGATATGCCAATCGGCCACAAGGTAACAGTTGCTTTTCTCTCAAAGAAAATTGAATATGTTGATTCAAGATCCAGTTCATTTGTAGTTTTCATCAAGGTGTAATTGCCATCTGTATGCATTTGCAACATTTTGCAGTGAATACCAGTGACACGAAACTAACAAACTTGAGCATTGTATTATTAAAAACAACCATATGATGCATAAAACAAGAAGTTTTTGGAGCATGTTTATGTCAGGATGCTTATAGCTTATGTGGCCTAATTGAAGACATCATGCACGGTTGACAATTAAAATGCAGGAAGGCAGCTTTTCGCAAATATTGAAGAGTCCCCTTAATTGATAGTTACCCTAGGTAAAAAATAATTGGAGTAAAACTCATTTTTAGTCCTTGAAAGATTGCTTCAGTGACACTTTAGTCCTTGAAAGATTTTTACCGACAAATTGATTCCTGAAAGATCTTCCGTCCACTATTTTAGTCCTTTGCTAGGGTATTTTAGTGGGACTTAAAGGACTAAAATAGCGTATGAAATGATCTTTCAGGGATCAATTTGTCGGTAAAAATCTTTTAAGGACTAAAGTGTCATCGAAGCAATCTTTCAAAGACCAAAAAGGGGTTTTACTCAAAATAATTGTGTAATGATGATAATCTTTAGTACATGGAAGCAAGGGTCTAATGCAATGATAAATTTCACGTTGTGCATATGCAACTACATGAATGTATAGAATTGCAACCACAAAGGCCCAGCTGGCAGTTCTCATATCCAAAATTGGTGTCCAATTGATTGACAAATTGATTCCTGAAAGATCATTCCGTCCACTATTTTAGTCCTTTGCTAGGGTATATTAGTGGGACTTAAAGGACTAAAATAGCGTATGAAATGATCTTTCAAGGATCAATTTGTCGGTAAAAATCTTTTAAGGACTAAAGTGTCATCGAAGCAATCTTTCAAAGACCAAAAAGGGGTTTTACTCAAAATAATTGTGTAATGATGATAATCTTTAGTACATGGAAGCAAGGGTCTAATGCAATGATAAATTTCACATTGTGCATATGCAACTACATGAATGTATAGAATTGCAACCACAGAGGCCCAGCTGGCAGTTCTCATATCCAAAATTGGTGTCCAATTGATGAGGGAAATTCTTCCATGGTCATAAAGCTTAATTCTTAAGATGTAATTTGCTCTAATGTCACTAAGAAGTCCTTGAGACTAGAGCCACACCTTTGTCAAGATATCTGAGAGATCTTAAACAAATGTGGCTCTGAATACTCTGAAGCTTTTCGCAGGAGAACAGTATGAGATGAGTAAGGTTATGGTTTGATAAAATAGATGGATGAAGACAGTGTTGTGAAACGGGCCAGCCCGTCCCGCCCCGCCTCAACTTGCCACCCAAACGGGGCGGGGCGGGCTGAGAAAACCTCAACCCAACCTGTAGGACATCCGATGTGGCTCCATAGCCCCAGACTGACTATGATGATGACTCAACTGAGGACTTGAGAGAAGACAATGACATCAGAGATTAAGGTTTACTGTTTATATTGTAGTGTACTTTTTTTCTCTCATTGTATAACATTTATAAATTGCAATTATATTTCATTAATAAAATTTAATGGTTTAATTGAAATTAATAGTTAATTATTTTAAAAAATTACATATTTATGAGCTTAAAAAAAACGTGTGAATTTTATCATGGAAAAAAATTAGTGAGAAATTTTTTTACAATTTTTCTCATACCAAAAGCAAGTTTGTGAGAAATTTCGTGAGAAATTTTCTCACAGAATAAAATTCCATGAGCAATTTTGTTTGTTATGCGGGTTTTTTTTTATGCCCGAAAGTCCAAGAGAAAATCCGGGAGAAACACATTTCTCATAGATTTTGTCCGTGAGAAAAGACCTTTTTTTCTTGTAGTGATAGTAATTAGTATTACTAGTCCAAAATTGTAGCCTAAGCCTGTATTATTTAATAGGCAAAATAAAACATTTTAAAAAATTAGACAATAATAGTAATAGTAATGTAGATTCTTTTTAACTTCTAAAAAATTGGATAGCAATAGTAATAGTAATGTAGATTCTTTTTAACCTTTGTAGAAAGTTTGTCTGCTTTTTTTTTTTAATTATCTATTTTTAATTTTTTCTCTATTTTAATTAAATAGTTGGACTAAAGGAGTGCTATTATTTTGGGCTCAAGGACTAAAGAAATAAACAATGTACCAAATTTAATGCAGCAACTAATTAGCCTTATATTAGGAAAAATTAAAATAATTAAATACATTGGGCATGATTGAAAATTACACCATTTCTTTAAGATGATGGTTTTCCTCCTCTAAAACAAAATGAAACAACATAGAAAACTAGAAGCAATAGCCAATATTTTGATTAGATTTTACATGAATTTTGATTAAGATACTTCAATCTATAATAACCTTAAGAAAATTTGGCCATAATCTCCTTCTAGTTGTTTTCTTTCAAAAAATTAGACTTGAGCTAACGTCATTGCAGTTCCTTCCTCTATTTACTGTTACATTGGTTTTTTGTTCCAACCCTTGTTTGTAAGATTTTTAAGAAAGGGGGTAGGATAAGAGAAGACTTAATTCGACTTCATCTTCAAATCCCTTCGTCTGTTTGGGAGTTTTATTAGAAGGGAGAAGAGAGGAAAGGAGAGGAATAAATCTCCCATCTCCTTTGTTTGAGAGATGATCAGCTTAAAAAAGGAAAGGAGATCAGAGGACAAAGTGTAACCCCGCACTCCTTTTTCCCTCTGTATTCCTATTCCTCCGAATTGGAAGGTGTGGACTGGAAAGGTGCTGTAATGACCATTATACCCCTTTCTCTTTTTAAAAATTACTGACCCATATCCTACACAGTCCTGATACCCTCTCTTCTCTCCATTTCTCTCTTGGCTACCATCCCTTCTATCCACAAACCCAACCTCCACGTTGCCGTCACAGACCGCCGTTGCAGTCCACTTCGGAGAAGTGAGTTGATTCACTCCCATGCTCTTTCTGCTTCTGCTCTGAAAATCAGGTACTCCTTTGTATTTTATTTTTAATTTGGAAATGTTATTTATGGAGTATGGGTATGAATTTTTGGTCTTTCTTAGCGATTTTACTCATTCTGATGCTTTCCCATATGCAAGTTCTCCATCACCTATTTCTATTTCTTCTTTGTTTTCTTCCCGTAATTTTCTATTTCTTCATTTCACTAGGGTCTGTCTTTTTTCTTTTTTCTTTCAATTTTCTTTCAAATCATTAACCTTGTGCTATGATGGGAGTATTAGTGTGTAGTAGTAACAAGTGAGATCCTATATTTTCTACGCTTAATCACTTCTCGTCGGATCTGTTAGCACTCCTTGTTCCTCTGTTTATTCATTCGCTTCTATCCCATGTTTCAATATATGTTGTTTCCTCCTTTGATTACTGCTTCATTGGGAGAATTTTACAGTCTCTGCACGCTTTTTGTACTATTTTTTATTTTTCATGAAACATTGTCATCTATAATAGTGGGATAAATAGACATATAACCTTAAAAATCATGGTTCAACCCTTTCGTTGGTAAATTTCCTTCTTTTCCTGTGTATACATTTTTCTAAAATTTATTTTTGAAGACTAATTTTCAGTTATGCTTCTGGGGTGAAGGTTTTGGGGCATTGAAAGAGGTGAATTTGCTTCTTCCTAACTATTCCTTAGTTATTATTATGAAATCCAGGGTTACTTTATATGTGGGGCTAGTAAATTGGTGAAGGAGCCCAATATTATGCATTTTAAAGCTCAATTTATGTGTATTTTGGTGTTAAATCAATCTTTGAATTGGGTTCTCTGTATGAGTTTAAGGCTTTCCTAGAGGTAGAGACAGTTATATATGTATATTTCATTTAGAATCATTATGGAAAATTTCATTGTAATGCATTTCTAAAACAATTGTAGGGTGCTTTTCTTTTGTATCAAGTCTATCATCCCCACATTAAATTCCCAGTGAATGTTAGAGTTCAATAACAGGTACTAGAAGTAGTTGAAGTCTTAGTTCTAATGAAAGGGGGTACATGCTATAAGCCTTGTGTCTCTGTTCCATGTAAAATTGCAAGTTTAGATTCTGCATTTGCTAACTGAATATTAGTAATTCAGCTGAGGGACTACATTTCTTTCAATTCTTTTACTTCTTTTAGATAGAATCCCAGGGCTAAAGTTTGCAGCACTGACTATTCTATTAATTCTTTTATGCTTTGCAATCACGGATNTAACTGAATATTAGTAATTCAGCTGAGGGACTACATTTCTTTCAATTCTTTTACTTCTTTTAGATAGAATCCCAGGGCTAGAGTTTGCAGCACTGACTATTCTATTAATTCTTTTATGCTTTGCAATCATGGATGGACTCTTCTATCCAAAATGAAATGTGTTTTGTGATTGGGTCGTCGCTGCTCTGATGGTTGTAATTTTTGAACCTGATATTGGTTTGAGACTGAGTCAGCTTTTGGGTCTTTTTGTTGTATTCCAATATTCACTTTCATACTTAATGTAAAGTAATGTGAAGCTCATACTTGCTGCATTGCTTGATACCATCTCTTTTGCATGTTACTTGAATTTGTACAAAGAATTCAGACAATGGAACTTAAATTAATATATTATATGGTCTTCATTTTCTTTGTTGATCAACATTTTCCCTTTTCCCCACCTTCTAACTCTAGTTTGAGTTCTTGGTTCTGCATGTAATTATCTTGGTAATCTTTGGACATGCAAACTGGTTGGGTGGCAAATTTATCATTTCAAGAGGCATATATATGTTGTTGTGCTTGTCCATTGTGAGCTTGATAGAGTTCACCAACAGTGGCTTATGGTATCATTAAGAAAATGATTTGAAGAGAGAGTATGTTGCGTAGTTGCTCACGAAACCATGTTTTAAAATATATTTGGGGCTGTGAACATTGACAGCCCTCCACCCCATACAATGTTTTGTATTTTGTGGAAGAAAAATGTGGCAATCAAGGACAAGTAGGGTGATTGAACAACTTAAAGAGAATCTCTTAATTATTGTGTTTTGTTTGTTTTCATTATTTCTAATGGAGGAATGCAAAAGTTGTTGGAATCTTAAGAAAACCAGAGCCTCAATTTCTATGTATAAAAACCAAGTTGGAGCCCATTTATCATATTGTTATCCTTTTCTTTACACACTTAAGCTCATTCTTTCTTTTACGTATTGAAGTGCTTTTAGCTGAATTTAGTTATAAACTTACAAGTAATGAGTAAATTTAGTTTGTTTACATCTTCAATTTTTAGCTGAATAACTTTTAGCATCACATGTCCACAGAATTTGGATCCAGTGACTTCAACTATTGAATATTGTTGTACAACAGCTGGTATGTATGCAAATCATTTTTATTTCCTCTGTTGGTCAGCCATTTTTGTATGATTTTGTTTGGCTTCTATGATATTTTTGCTTTATCTACTGATCAGTTTCCAGTTTCCTTTTAAAATTTGGAAACTAGCCCACTTGTGAGATATAGCTGAGTTGCCCTATGTCAATTTCCAATGAATGTTATTTGTTCTGACATTTAAATTGCTTCTAGTTCGTAATGGGTGGATTTTTTTAAAAAGAATTACTTTGGCTTATCAGGCCCCAAGCATTTTTATGCCTATATTGAATTGTTTTTCTAAAGCATTTTTAAGTATGTTAGCATGGGTCTGCGTACTTGAAGCTGTACAGAGAATTCAGACAATGGAACTTAAATTAATATGTTATATGGTTTTCTATAAAGTAAATTTGCAAATGTGGATATGAATATAACTTTTAAAGAAGTCCCTTTGACCCAGCATTTTTTTGTAATATTTTTGTAATTTGGCTATTGCTCTTTTACAACAACTGCTATTTGCTTTGGATCCGGACCAATTCAACTTGCAATAACTTGGTTTTTGATGGATTTCTTATGGATGAGATACATAGTGAGGAAGATGGAGAAATATTTGCTGACATGGATATATGAGGTTGTACTGTTGTTGTTTTAATGCAATTTATCTATCAAGACTCTCTACTCCCATGTGTAGTTCTGTAAAGATTGCTTCCATGAGGCATGAGTGGTAGATTTGGCATCTGTATCTACTTCTATGCTTGCAGTAGATTTAGCACCTGTATCTACCTGTATGCTAGTAGATTTAGCACCTGTATCTACATGTATGCATGTAGTAGATTTAGCACTTGTATCTACCCCGTATGCATATAGTAGATTTAGCATCGGTATATTCCTATATTCACATAGTAACTAATTACTCTCGTAGTTAGGAATCATCCAGTGTAAAAATTCTATGTCAAGAACTGGCACTTGGTAGACATAATTTGGAGCAATTAGTGTATTCTGCAAGCTTTTGAAAACATTTTCATTGAAAATAAAGAGTTGGAAAGGTGGGAGTTCCCTTCCCCCCTCTCTCTTACATGCACAAATTACATCAAACATGAGCTGTTAGCACTTCAAGCATCTTTGATGCTACAGGTTTTATAAAGTAAATGTAATCAATTTTGTTTGCATGAGATTGTATTTGTAGCATGTATTCTTTTAAATAATTCTGAGTTTATGTCAGTCTAATTTTGAGTTTGTGATGTTCTTCATGCAGGTGACTACAAGCTTACTTAAGCTGATTGGACATGCAACAAGTAGTTAGTTTGATATTATGCACTTTACTTTGTTACCTGTCTATTAGATCTTTTATTTGAACTACACAAGCTTGTAAGCCCACGAGGGATGATTTTAGTCTTATGGTTTAATAACAAAAGAGAATGAATATTGGAAAAATTATGATGAATTTTTTAACATCATATCAAATTATGATTTTAGTCTTAATCATTGATTTATAATATGTTAAGATGATTTATTACTGATTTGTTGATTAATTAATTTTTTTAAAAATATTTAATTTATTTTCTAGTTTTATTAATTAATTAGTTTAGAGAAAAAAAGAAATAAGTGTATTATATTATTTAATTTTATATTAAATATATCTATTTTAATAATAAAGGGTAAACTAGTAAAAATACTATACAATAGGACTTTTCTTTTCCTTTCCTTTTCTTTTGTTCATTTTAATCATCTAAACAAATGAGAGGAAAACTCCTCCATTTTCTTTCCCTTCCTTTCCCTCCCTTGCCTCTCATTTCCTCTCCTTTTCCCTCCAAAAAAATTCTTAAACAGACCCTTAAAGTTTCTTTCTCAAATCAAGATAGAAGCAGTGTAATATGCCATTCCTTAATTAAAAAATTATTAAATAAATAATTTACCCCTTATTGAAAATATGATTTTTATAGTTTATTCTTTTGCTTGCACTTTTACTTTAACTCCTAAATAAGGGAATCAGTTTCCCTCCTTTAACATTCAAACAAAAAGAAGGTAACTTGCTCTCCTTTGCTGCCCTTCCCTTTCCTTCCATTCCATCTCCTTCACACTCTTAGAAAAGTAATTCTTTTTTTAATCACTTGACACATCCAAAATTTTGAAAAATTGCTTTTCAAATTTTTGCATTATTTTCTCTTGAATTATAGTTAAAAAAACAAAAATAAAAAAAAAATAAAAANAAAAATAAATAAAAAAAAAAAGGAAAAGAGATGGCTATAACATTTCATGTACTTCCATTATTAACGAAAGTTCATTCTCAAAATTTCTTATTTCTTAAATTAACAAGATAGCTATTTTGACAAAATTAGTTTGCACTTTACACTTCCTACTTGAACCACTTTCATTCTCCATAACCATTTTTATTTGTCACATATAAACACCTAGTGTTTTTAACAGGTTTGGACCTGGATCCAGCTCTAAGCCCAAAAACGATGTCAGATCCACCAAGCTATGGGTTTATATAACCCAACCAGAAAAGAGGTCCAAGCAGTAGCCGATAACCGAATTCGGGTCACCATGTTTCTAACCCCATATAAATAATACAACTATGTCCATAGGGTTCTCAGAAAGGTTGCTCCATTTTTTTTCTTCCGTCATCTCGTCGTTCAGCTTTTTCATTATTCGAACCGTCAAAGGCATGCATTCCATTCATCAACATAAACTGAATTTCGATTTGAAACCAGTGAAATCAGTTAAGGAGAGTACTGATTCTAAAGAGTATATGAGGGATATTGTTGGAAAAATATACAGAATGCTGAAGTATTCGACTTGGGATTCTCCTCAATAACAGCTTTAGAAGCTCCCTATAAGATGCAGAGATTTTTACACAGTCAACCAGGTTTTGAAAGCCCATCCACTGATGGAGAAAGCTTGGTTATTTTTCAATTGGGTTTCTGGGCTAAGAGTTTTTAAGCATGACCACTATATGTACACAAAAATGTTGGATATTTTTGGAGAAGCTGGGAGTATTTCGTCCATGAAGTACGTTTTCCAGCAGATGCAGGAGAAGGGAATAAAGATTGATTCTGTTACTCACATTCAGGGAATGTCGACGAGGCAATTAAGGTTTGGGAAGAAATGAAATCTAAAGGGTGTTACCCAACTGTTGTTTCTTATACTGCATGTATGAAGCTTCCATTTGATAATGGCAGAGTAAAGGAGGCTACTGATGTTTACAAGGAGATGCTTCAGTCTGGGTGCACTCCTAATTGCTACACTTAAACATTCTCAATGGAATATCTCATTGGATCTGGTTAGTGTATCTGTTGTCCATTAGTTGTTTGTTATATGGTCTATGTGGGAGCATACAGAACTTGTTCTTTCTAATTAAAGAATTTATAAACTTTTAATTTGATATTTTCTCTATAGAGTTAGGAATTTTTTCTTAGGGTTGATGCATGGTTGTTAACAATGTACAGTAGGTTTGCTATAATCTGTTATTTGTAGTTGTATCGTTTAGATGCTACCATTTCATATTTGATTGAACTTAAACTACATCTGTCATGATATTTGGGTGCTTTGCATATAGGACAAAAAGTCAAAGCCTTGAATAGGATATTATCAATTGGCAATCATCAATCATTCATGAGATATGAGTTTTATGTAGCCAATTGACAACCATATAATTACAATGTTAAAATAATGTATTTTCTTTGCTTGTATTATTGATAATGTAAGTAACATAATGTTTATACATATTTCTTTTTAGATTTTTTGAAACTAAAACATCATAATGATAGCTTTCATGCAATAGGCTTTTGTTGCCACTTCATTTAGAAACTTCTTACTACTGACGCTTATCTACTATTCTAACTTGTGTTGTCTTTTGTTTATTGTGAAGGTTGTAAGCAAGACAATTATTCTAATTTTGGTCAATTTTAGGAAAATGCCATGAAGCCCTTGAGATTTTGAAAAGATGCAAGAGGTTGGGGCCCAACCTGATAAAGTTGCGTGCAACATATTGATTGAAAGGTGTTCTAAAGTTGGTGGAACCATGGCCATGAACCAAATCCTTCAATATATGAAGGAAAATCGTCTTCTTCTTTGGAAGCTTTAAAATTTTCGGGTGAGAGTGATACCCTTCTCAGGCAAGTCAATCCTTACTTTTCTATTAGATGTGTCAACAGGAAGGAGGCAAATGATTGTGTTACAATTGCTACAGATTCTCCTATAGATAGAGATAAAGGGCTTCAATTTGTTTTCTTGAAAGATAAGGATATGAAAGTACCTTTAGATCATGAGGTTATCTCAAACCATCAATGAGGTAAACTGTGGTTGTTGCAGACCAAATAGTGCTTTGTTGGCTTTCGACTATAGTGTGAAAATGGGCATAAGTATTGAGAGAACTGCATATATTAGTACCTTTAGATCATGAGGTTATCTCAAACCATCAATGAGGTAAATTGTGGTTGTTGCAGACCAAATAGTGCTTTGTTGGCTTTCGAGTATAGTGTGAAAATGGGCATAAGTATTGAGAGAACTGCATATATTGCCTTGATGGGCTTGTTGACCAGGTCAAATTCGTTTTCAAAGTTGTTAGAAATTGTGGAGGAAATGACTAGAGCTGGACAGTCTCTTGGAGTCTATCTAGCTTCTCTTTTGAACTATAAGCTTGGTTGTGCTAGGAGGCTCACTTTTGCAACAAAAATGTTCAACTTATTACCTAATGACCATAAGTGCACTGGCAATTACACTGCTTTAATTAGTGTTTACTTCTCTGTTGGAAGAGTTGTTGAAGAACTTAAAATTTATAAAATCATGCATACTAAAGGGTTTCCTCCTGTATTGGGCACTTATAATGTGCTAGTAGCTGGTCTAGAAAGAAGTGGTAGATTTTCTGAAGTAGAAGGTTTTAGGAAGCAAAATAAGAGATTGCACACTAATTATATTTTGCAGGGTAGTGTTTGCATGGAGGAAAATTAATGTGCTAGTAGCTGGTCTAGAAAGAAGTGGTAGATTTTCTGAATTAGAAGGTTTTAGGAAGCAAAAGAAGAGCCTGCACACTAATTATATTTTGCAGGGTAGTGTTTGCATGGAGGAAAAACTATATGATCTTATGTTTGCCATGAATGTGGTATCTTGATGCACCGAGTTGACGTCAAGCTGAGAAAATGTTTGACTAATTGTTACTAGAGAGTGGAGATATGCCAATCGGCCACAAGGTGACAGTTGCTTTTCTGTCAAAGAAAATTGAATATGTTGATTCAAGATCCAGTTCATTCGTAGTTTTCATCAAGGTGTAATTGCCATCTGTATGCATTTGCAACATTTTGCAGTGAATACCAGTGACACAAAACTAACAAACTTGAGCATTGTATTATTAAAAACAACCATATGATGCATAAAACAAGAAGTTTTTGGAGCATGTTTATGTCAGGATGCTTATAGCTTATGTGGCCTAATTGAAGACATCATGCACGGTTGACAATTAAAATGCAGGAAGGCAGCTTTTCGCAAATATTGAAGAGTCCCCTTAATTGATAGTTACCCTAGGTAAAAAATAATTGGAGTAAAACCCATTTTTAGTCCTTGAAAGATTGCTTCAGTGACACTTTAGTCCTTGAAAGATTTTTACCGATAAATTGATTCCTGAAAGATCATTCCATCCACTATTTTAGTCCTCTACTAGGGTATATTAGTGGGACTTAAAGGACTAAAATAGCGTATGAAATGATCTTTCAGGGATCAATTTGTGGGTAAAAATCTTTTAAGGACTAAAGTGTCATTGAAGCAATCTTTCAAAGATCAAAAAGGGGTTTTACTCAAAATAATTGTGTAATGATGATAATCTTTAGTACATGGAAGCAAGGGTCTAATGCAATGATAAATTTCATGTTGTGCAGATGCAACTACATGAATGTATAGAATTGCAACCACAGAGGCCCAGCTGGCAGTTCTCATATCCAAAATTGGTGTCCAATTGATGAGGGAAATTCTTCCAAGGTCATAAAGCTTAATTCTTAAGATGTAATTTGCTCTAATGTCACTTCTAATTAGCCATATATTAGGAAAAATTAAAATAATTAAATACATTGGGCACGATTGAAAATTACACCATTTCTTTAAGATGATGGTTTTCCTCCTCTAAAACACAGTGAAACAACATAGAAAACTAGAAGCAATAGCAAATATTTTGATTAGCTTTTACATGAATTTTGATTAAGATACTTAAATCTATAATAGCGCACGGAATGATCTTTCAGGGATAAATTTGTTGGTAAAAATCTTTCAAAGACTAAAGTGTCACTGAAGCAATCTTTCAAGGACCAAAAAGGGGTTTTACTCAAAATAATTGTGTAATGATGATAATCTTTAGTACATGAAAGCAAGGGTCTAATGCAATGATAAATTTCATGTTGTGCAGATGCAACTACATGAATGTATAGAATTGCAACCACAGAGGCCCAGCTGGCAGTTCTCATATCCAAAATTGGTGTCCAATTGATGAGGGAAATTCTTCCATGGTCATAAAGCTTAATTCTTAAGATGTAATTTGCTCTAATGTCACTGAGAAGTCCTTGAGACTAGAGCAATACCTTTGTCAAGATATCTGAGAGATCTTAAACAAATGTGGCTCTGAATACTCTAAAGCTCTTCGCAGGAGAACAGTCTGAGATGAGCAAGGTTATGGTTTGATAAAATATATGGATGAAGATGACACAAACTAGTGCTGAACGAGAAATCTACACTTTCAAGATTTGAGGCCTTGGATGAATCAGGAGCTCTATCAAGTTCTGGGATTACAAAGGTCAAATTTCTTTAAATACACAAGGTCCTTACAGTTTAACCCCTGAAGCCTTTTTCATTTTCTCTCCTTTGTCTTCAAGGGCCCTGCAGGGGACTATCACATATCAATGTTACTTTCTCTGATATCTTACATTGTCCTCAAAAGTAAAAGGGATGAGTTTTCAATTAGCGGGTGTTCCTCTATTTCACTTGGAATTGTACCATTGGATGCATTGGGGGCTATTTAACCCATTTTATTCAATTAGCATGCTTTCTATGGAGTAATTCTGTTCTGAAGCAAAAGTGATTCCTGAATATCGTTAGAATTATGATATTACTTGTGTAATATTTGCTATGACACTACCCTGTATAAATTACTAAGTGATTATTTGCCCTTTTTTCTTTCTACTTGTTCTCTATATCCACCTTGTTATCTTCTCCATATGCCTTGGCATGAAATTTTGGAATTGTCATACTTCTTCAGTTAATCCCTTTCTGTTCCTTTGCTAAGGACTAAAGTTTATTTTTTCTAAGGTTCTGCATCTTTGGTTTTTTTTTAAATTAGATTAGACATCTTTTAGGTTTGGAGTCTCCAAATTTCAGAGCTTGTTGACCTTACTTTTGCNCGTATTTTTGCAAAGCAAAATGGCATTGATAACGTTGAGGAATACATGTATATAATTTTTTCTATTTTTCCATCTACATGGCTTCAATTTTTATCTACAAATATAATTTAATAATTTAAGAATAATTATCTTTCTTTTTTCTACAAAGAACTTTTGCATGAAATTTAATGTAAAAAAAAATAAATATTAAAACAAGTAAAAGGTCTTTTAGTCTACTTGTGTCTTGAAATGATTTTTTTGTATCAAAGTCCCTGAAAGTTCAAAAAGTTTATTAAGATGGTCATTTTTTTTTTATACTATCAATTAGGTCCTCAAAAATGATTATTTTTATCAACTTTTCGAATTTTTCAGAATTCAAATGTTACAAAAAATTTTGTTGTAGGAATTTAAGTAATTTTTGCTACATCTTTTAAGAACTAAAAAAAATATTTTACTCATATTAGAATAGTTAATAATACAACAAGTTATGGTTTTTTTTTTTCTTTTTTTGAAAAAGACCTCTAAGGTGGTGTTTGGTACCAGGAAAGTTTTAAGATTCCTAGGAAAGTGAGATGAGAATAAAAATTTTCCATGTTTGGTGCCAGAGATAAAAAAACATTCTTGGGAATAAAGGATACCCAAGAATGACAATTTATACATAAAACTGAAAATTTTCATGCCCACCTTTACAGGTGAGAAAGTGAGATTCCAGACGAAATGAGTATATTTTGCCTTGTAAAATTACTCAATTGCCCCCAATTTTTCCCTTCACTGCTAATACACCACAGCATGAGAGATCATTTGGGTGAGTTCTCACTCTAATTGATAATGTCTTTGTCCCTTTTGGGTTGGCTACTGCAAAAAGCTGTTGGGGGTTTTTTTAACTTTTTTTTTTTCACTATGATGGATTAATTTTGTTTTGTTTTTTTCAATCTGGTTGGCTTGTGTGGTCAGGAGAAACCTTTTTCGGAGGTATTTGATGGAGAAAGAGTCGGTCGAACTGTACAAATCCGTGAAGAAGGCAGCGAATGCGGCAAGCTCCGGCGAGAGCAGACATGAAGAAAGTCAGTGCATTAATGTGCTCGAGCAGCTTAAGAAATTTCCAATGCATTATCAAATTCTTTTCTCCACCCAAGTGCTTATTTTATTGATTATTCATAATTGTTGTCTCAAAATTTGTTTTCGATGGTTTTTTTTGTTTGTTTTGGGATAATTTTGTTTGATGGACTTTGGATAGTTATTTTTTTTTGGATGAAGAAAAAAATTTAATTAGATATTTTGGATAATCAATTAGGATTATACATAAGGAAATTGAAGCACTGTCATGTTCATAAGAAGAAAAGTACGAGAGAACAAGTGAGAAACTTAACATCATGTAATTGGGGTTTAAAATCCCGAGATTCAATTCAATCAAAATCAGGAAAAAATTGGGGTTTCTTTGAACAAGAAGAACAGTGAACAATTGAGTTGCTTTCCTTCTTCCCTCAACTCTCAAGCCTACGAACTGTCATGGACAGTGTCTGGGTAGAGCAACGAAGACTGGAAGCCAGGGTATTTTTGGAAAAATTGATAGCATTCCTGGGTATATGCTACTTGAACCAAATATGGGAATACAATTTTGTTGGGAATGTATTATAATATTCTTAGGAAAGTTAAGTGATAACCAAACATAAGAATATCAACTCTCCTGGGAATCTCATTCTTGGGAATCTCATTCCTAGGAAAGTAAGGATTCCCAGGAAAGAGGATAGTTGATACCAAACACTACCTAAGTTTGAATTTGGGAAGAAAAGACCAAAAGGTGCAATGTACCTTGTCACATAGTATAAAATGACTAAAATACTCTTATTGCCTTTGTAATTATTCTTTTTTTGTTACTTTAGTTGTGATTATGTATTCGAACATAAAATCTACAAGTCCAGAGAATGATATCATTACCACTTGACTACAAAATCCCTTAGTTTATATAATTATTATATTCATATATGAATTAGGTTATTTTCTACAATGTGACGAGTCTTTATTTTAATAATTCTTCTATTTTTTTTTTTTTTTACTAATTTGATGGATAAGAAAAAATAGAAGAAAAAAGAGAATTGTTCTTAATAATAATTCCAAGAGAGTTTCTAAAAAAAATTAGTGGGTCACAATTGTTATTATTTTTTAAATTGCCTTTATTAATTTATTGTGAAATAACCATTAAAAAAAGAATAATCACTAGTAAGTATGTAATGATCATTAGTTAAATAAATGATTAATTTAAAAACTCAACTATACTTAATTATTTTAAAAAATAATTTACTTAATATTATTAATTTGAGTGATTAAAAAATAATTATTTAAAAAATCGCCATCTAAAAAAAAATCAACTAAAAATTTATGTATGACTAAATTGAAATGCCCCAAGGTAAGGATGAAAATTTAAAATAATAAACCAGGGCCCACAGTGCTAACCGTCTTTCCTCAGTCAAACTCTCTCTCTTCAGACTTCAGTCTTCTATTCTCATACCTCATTACATCTGTGCTCTCTCTCTCCATTTACATGTAATTGGTATGGCTCTTCCTCTGCATTGTTGTCTTCGAGATGACGGGCAAGGGTAAGGATAAGATCGTCGCAGGCAAAGGCAAAGATCTTGCTGGAAAGCGAAAGTGCGGCGTGGACAATGATGACAAAACTGGCAGTGGCCGGAAGAGGAAGAACCGATCAGTTTGCAGTTCTTTGACGACGCCGCTGACACCAAGAGAGCGATGACAGTGACTTCAAAGATGGTATAAAATCCTTGATCTCTCTTTCTTATGCTCGTTTATTTTGTTTGTTTGTGTCTCTTTCATAACAACGATTAAGGTTTTCACAATGTTTGGTGTTTGATTGACTGTCGACCCTTTCTCATTCTGGATTTTTTGCTTTGTATGGTGATGGGGAAAGGCTGGGTTCTTTGAATTTCATGGCTGCTAGAGGTCGATGTCTTGATGAACGAGGATGCCGGTGCTGACGCCGAGGGCTCCGATTTGGAGTCCCTTTTGTCCGCCGTTGGGGTGCTCAACGATGTTAGTCCCCTACACTTTGCTTTTGCTTTGTGTTTACATATTGATATATGTGTGGGTTTTTGTTTGGGATTTGAGCATTTTGTATAACAGCTTTTAGCAAATACATTTTAGGGCTAGGGTTTCATTTTTTTGGTTCTGGTTGTTGGCTACTAGATTAGTTAAATAAGGATTTTCTTTCTAGAGGTGAACAATTGCTTTAGAGATTTTAATTTTAATTATCTTGAACAATATGGTGATGGTGAAAAGTTGGGTTCTCTGAATTTCATCGCTTTGGTGGTTATTTTCGGTGGGAGTGTTTTAGAGCTTGTCTTAATGAGGATTGCGGTGATTGATGATTGTGTGACTTTTCGTTTTGAAATCATTTTTTGTTTATTTGATTGTTGTATCAAGGAGTGACACTTCGTTTCAAAGGTTGTTCTTTTACCAAACAAAAGTAAAAAAGAAAAAAATTTTGTTTTCAGGCTTGGCTCACATTTCTTTTTGAATTCATATTTGTTTATTTGATGGTCGTGTTTATTCATTTATAGAGAAAATAAGTTCATGGGCAGTGAAGTCAGAAGTGATTTTTATGTCAGGTAGTGGGTGAATTTTAGTGGAATGAATGGTTCAATGTAATTTGGAATTCTTCTTGGTCTGTTGCAATGATCTGAAGCTTCTTGATGGCTGTGCTAATTTGATTTAAACATGGAAGGCTGTGCTTGCAGTATAAATGAAAATTAGGACAAGTTGTGCCTTGTTTGGGAAGTATTGGTAGAGATGCATTATGTCATTGCAAGAGTTTATCTAGTTTTAGGGTCGTGATTGGAAATGATGAACTTTGTATATGCTTTGGTTCAGTTTGAGCATGTATATACCTGTGTTATCCATTTCCTGCCTCTGAAGATTTTTGGTCTTTTTTTCTCCTCTTGTATGCATGCTTCATCAGGGTTTTGAGAAAGATATTTTAGAATTTGGGCTGTTGAATATTGCTTCCTTTTTTGATTTTGAGTTTATAGAATATCCTTGGTTTTTGATATTGTAGATGAGACAACACAAAATGCTGCTTAATCTCTTATCATAACATAATAATGCTCAGCAACTCTAGTAGTAAAATAGAAAGAACATTGTTTATTATTGGGTGTGATGTTATGCTTGATGTTCTCATTTGTTTGTCACTGGAGCTAATTTGATTTAAAAATGAAAGGGTTTACTTGCAGTATAATGAAAATCAGGACATGTTGTGCCTCTGGTCTGCATGTTTCATCAGGGTTCCGAGAAAGGTTTTAGATTTTAGGCTGTTGAGTTTGCTTCTTTTCTTTATTATGAGTTTATAGAATGGCCTTGGTTTTCAATATTGATGATGAAACAGAACCCAAAATGCTTCTTAATTTCTTATGGTTAACTTAATAATGCTGGGAAACTCTACTAATGAAATAGAAAGAACATTATAAATCGTTTATTATTAGGTGTGATGTTCTGGCTTATTTTCTCATTTGTTTGTCACTGGAGCTATTTTTAGTGTCGTGATTGTTTATGAAGTCTCCCTCCTGTTACTTGTGTTTGTGTATGTGTGTGTGTGTGTGTTTTTATTTTTTATTTTTTGGAAGAAAAGTTACTCAGTTAATTGTTGACTTGAATTGCATGTTTTTTCAGGTTGCTAGAGTCTTATACATTTCAGACATATTAGGCTTTGAACTTTCTGATTGTTTTGGTTGGGTTTTGATGTTTCTTGCAATGATCTATACTCAGGATAGTGAACCAGGTCCTTCAGTCTTTGAAGATATACTGTCATCACCAAAATCCCCTGTGTCACCAAAATGGCCATGGCAAGCAAGAGAAAGTAACCGTGAATGTCCGTCATGTTGCTTGACTCTTTGACAAGTCTTTTAGCCATAGTAAGTAAGATTCTGATTTCCTACTGATGGATAATCTTTGTATGTAGTTACACATGGAGACAACCATACCCAGTTTACCATTGGTCAAACCTTGAGGATTAGAGTGGGTCTCATAGCCACATGTTGCTCTGATGTTATTGTGAAACTTGATTCTCAGCAAAACGTTATTACAGGTTTGTTTATGATGGTCTACTTTTGGTTCTTACATGGTTTTAGATCATCATTTATAAAGAGAAAAAAAAAACTCATTTCACTGATTTTCTCAGTTAAAAGTGAGCATCTTTCTAAGGTTCAAGGGAAGAGTATTGCCGTGTCAACTAGGTATTTCTGAAAATAACTCTGTTACATATTCTTTCTCATTGCAACTTCGGCTGGGAAAATCTTCCTGAGTTGGTTTGTGTTTTTCTTACATCAGTGGTGATCCTAATTCAAGTTCACTAAAACCCTTTGATCTACTAGGTACTTTAGTCTCCTTAGGAGGTGGTATTTTTTNTTTTTTTTTTTTTTTTCTGAAGTCAATGTTTTCTCTTTAAACATCAGAAATTTTGTCCCATAAAATGGGACGTAGTATCATTTAACATGTATCCTAGTTTCCTTTTCTGTGTTCTGTTTGTCATTGATGTTCAATTGTGAGATATGAGTGAGGATTTGACCTTTGGGTTTATTTGAAGGTTGGATGGATGGGAGTGGGAACATCTGCTTGGAATAATGGAGGGCTGTCAGCTGAAAGGTATGTTTCATGTGGATATTTGTTAATCTACTTGATTCATTCTTTGCTTTATTTTCCGGAATTTTGATATCCACTTCCATATCTTGATATACTGTGGGTTTTGGTTGCAACCATATATGGAGAATTACTATCTGGACCTGCATGAAAGATTGCTTATAATGTTATTAATGGTTTGTTGTTATTGACTGTCTTATGTTTTGTGTTGAAGCCCTAGCATGGATTACATATGTTTATGAAATGGGGATAATGTACTATTTTGGGAAAATGCTATTTTTAGGTGTTGTATTTTCAAGGTTAGTGTTCTTTATTGGTTTGTTCATAGAAAATAAGAGACTTACTCTTTAGATAGTATTTGGACATACTCTCTTAATAACGAACATGTTTTATTTTCTTTGGCCCTTTTTCTGTTTTTATGATGCATGTACTGACATGGGATAGGCATTGCTATCATATGGTAACACAATATTAATTTAAATTGAAGTACAGAACAAGATGCAGTCCTGAATATGATATATTTCAGGAGCCTTTTTGTCATAATCCATAGTTTAACATGTTCAACTGTAATTTTATCGTTATCGGTACTTGATTAAAGTTTTTGAAGAGATTGCCTCATTATTTGGTTGTCCATTTAAAAAAATCTGATGATCAACAAAAGATCAAGTATCTTATTTTCTTTCATGGCTTGTTTCTTCATCTTCTCATTTTTAGTTATTTTGGCTGTTCCCTTACCTTTTGTTAATCTTTTGCAGTGAGTTATTGGACTAAACGTTCTGCATCAAGCTTCTTAGTATGTCATTAACTTGCACCAATAGTCTTTGCTTCCCTTCAATACCTTATGTTCCCTCTGCCTCTCTCTCTGTCTCAGACCAACATGCATGCAGTGTGTTTTCTCCAAATAATACATGCACTTGTACACATTCATTTATAAATTCGCTAATATATTATTCAAGTACAATTATGCTGCATTCATTTTTAATGTGTTGGTTTATTCTTTTTGCTATTGCAGCAACCTGAGTCAACTGCTAATCCTATAAGTACTGGGGGCAATGATTATAGTAAAGGTATGCTTGTGTGTCACAGCTCCAAATTATTGTTACTTGCATAGAAATTTCCTCTATTGATCTAGTTACATGTAGGTGTCAGAGATACCACTTGATTAAGAGTACTTCAAACCAGAATTCCTCTTGGGGTGGGAGAATGATGGAGCTTCTGCTGACCCTGATCAATCTGGTGGCTAGGGAAAAGGTGGTGGCTGCTGGGGTGTGGCAAGACCTAAAATTGAAAGTACCAGTGATCATGTTGATTGTAAATTATCAGAGGAACCCTGGAAGAAAAGCAATGTTGCTGATGAAAACTAGAATAGTGAGTGGAAAAATAATGCTAATGACGTGGATGGAAACCAGCACTCGGGATGGGATAGCAAAAGCAATTGGAATACTCTTGAAGCTTCAAAAGAGAAATCCTCTGGTTGGTACCAGAAGTCTTGATGGAAATCATATAGAGGGTGAGCAAAAAGGCCAATGTTCTTGGGACAATGGAAAAGTATCAAAAGAAAGTTCAGCAACTGGATGGGATCAAGGAAATGGCAGGAAATGTGGGTCAGATAATGGAAGTAATCAGAAATAACACCAAAGGCCGTGGCTTTTGTCAGTAAACTGGTGCCGACCATAACACCTGCCTTGCTCGCTCCGATTTGGACTCCCTTTCTTCCACTGTCTGGGTGGGTGCTCAAGGATGTTAGTACCCTTCACTTTGCTTCTGCATTGTCTTACATATTGATATATGCGTGGGTTTTTGTTTAGGATTTGAGCATTTTGTATAACAGCTTTTAAAAAATACATTTTAGGGCTAGGGTTTCATTTTTTTGGTTCTGGTTGTTGGCTACTTGATTGTTAGTAGATTAGTTTTGTAAGGATTTTCTCTGTAGAAGTGAACAACAGGGAATTTTGCTTAAGAAGAGATTTTGGTTTTTATTCTCTTGGATAATTTCTATGCTATGCATTGGTAAAATTTGATAGTCTTGGAAGGTATTTTTAAAATACTTTTATCTTGGACTTTTGGGAAGAGGAACAATAAATACAAATTTCAAGAGTGAAACAATTAAGTCGGCATAAAACTTGTTGAATTTATTTTTCCATCTAAAACTTCTTTGGAAGCTTGTGAAACCTGAACTAATGACAAGATGGATTTTCTAATTCTTTTAGGTGTTTAAACGACATACAATCTTCTAAAATTTTGTGAAACCTAAACTAATATGATAAAATGTATTGTGTAGACATAGATGACAGGGTCGATGCACCTCTGGAACCTCGAACCTCAATGTCAGGGACGGGGACTGGGAGAGAATCACTCTCTTGCTGACCCAACATTTCCAAGATGAGAACCCATTTTCCATACCCAAATAACAACCAAAAATGGTTGATTAGAGAGAAAGAGAGGGGCTATCCATAATAATGGAGATAGGAAGAAAAGTAGGCAGTTTGGTGGTTTTAATTTATTTTTTTCTTCTGTTAATATAGGATAGTGGGATAGAAATAGATACTGATTAAAAGTAATATTTGACCCAGATATTAATATTAATTGGGATTTTATGATATTTGTTTCCTCTATATTTTGCTTTGTATGTGTTTTTTCTTTCTCCAAAGAGTTTCTGCCTCTTTTTTTTTTTGGGTTGATTTTCCAATTTCTGCATTTTTATATTATTTGGTGCTAGATATGAATTTTATATTGTATGTTTAAGCTTCTGATGTTCAAATATCTAGTAAGAAAACAAAGTAAATTGCATAAATGCATAAATGAAACCCAAAATAGTGCCTAGCCCCAAAAAACAACAAATCTACTTTATATTCTTATCTAGCTTAGTATGCATGTAGACACTCGTATACACGTGTGTGTGCACAGTACCACACACTTTTATCAAGTTCTATGTTTAAACCTAATTCATGCACAACTAATGTGTTTATTCTTTGGCTTACTGCTCATTCTGAATAATTTTAGCCTCTTTCCGTATTTTTGCTTGGAACATTGAATTATAGTTTCAATTTCTTGTATGCAGCTGTTGAAAGATGGATTATTTTGGTCACTGTGTTGCATGAGGAAGCGCAAGAGGATGATCTACAAAATGCATTTGGTGAATATGGGGAGATAAAGAATCTTCATATAAATCTTGATTGTGGAACTGGTTTCATTGAGGTAAGTGATAAATATTTTTTCCTTAGGACAATAACATATTATTCTGTATATTTGATGCTAGAACCCTGTGCAAGTCATTTATTAGTGTTATTGAGCAACAAGGATTCTGGTCCATTACTGTCATGAATGGAATTAGCTATTTTTCAATAGATATGGAATAGGAAGTGCCATTTTTTATCATTATATTTTATTTTGGCCATCATGGTGGCAAGACCCTTAAAATTTTGTATATAGCCTCTTCTTTTAGTCATAAAGTCATAATGTAATTAGTTGAAAATTCTTAACTTAACTAGGAATTAACTTTAACATAATGAATGCACTCCTAATTATACAGGTTTGGCTTAAATTTGGGCAAGTCTTCTCTTCTCAAATAACATCAAAGGAATTTTTTTTTTGGGTGGGGAATGGGTGGTTGCATCTGCTGATACAGATTTCATAGCTCAACAACATAGATCACATAAGTACTATGACCTAGGATGTACAATCTAGATTGTAGTTTTAGGAAGCTAGCAAATTAAGCATTATTGATTACTAAAGTTGATGTAGTCCACTTCTTGTCAGTTGGTTTTGGTGACTTTTTGCAAGATTTTCTTATATTTAATTTTTTTTTTTGTTTTTGCTGCTCACTGTGCCTATATATGCCCTTCATTTGACAACTTTTGTCTACTTGGCTTAGAGAGTTAAGTGAGATAGGGTTAAGTGCCTTCATATTTGGATAGTTGTCAGCACCCGGTTAGTCCAGTCACCAAAAAGATGTTTTAGCTTCATCACAACATCTTAAGCTTATCTCACTTATGTTAGATTTTGAGCTTCACCTTTTTTATAAGTGCAAGATTTCAACTTTTTTGTTGGTCAATTTCATTATATTGGTCTTCATTTATAAAAAAATCATTTGTTTATCTTGTTTGGTTGCTGTTTTTTAATTTTTTAAAACATCTATTTTAACAAGTGAGTTTTACGAATGGAGTCAACTTTCTAAAAAATTTTATTCTGTAAGTTTTGTTTCACATTAACAAAATCAGGTTGTTTGTTTGTTTTATTTCCTATACCTGAAAATTGAACTAAGAAACACGTTTTAGATGCCATTGCACCATACTGAGAAAATCTTTTTTATATTTTCCTTGAAAGACCCATATAATTCAGTTTGTATTCATTTCCAATCCTTATGGCTGACGTCCATTTGTTAGCTAATAAAATATCTTATCTACTATTGTTTTGTTTGGAGAGGAAAAAGCCCAAGCTTGTGAGAGTATTTGAACCAATATTTTTGTAATAAGTGGATGATATTTGTTCTTATTTTTCATCTTTCTAGTGTCTTATTTAAATTAGTGTTTTTGTTGTGGTGGTATTTAGTTCCCTTTCGATTAAAAAAATATGTTCTATTGCAAAACATACAAGTTTTTGTTGTGATTTCCTTTTAGTTCAAACACCCTAACTTTCTTCAATTCATAGCCTTTAAGAATAAATTGGGACTTTTAGAGTGGCATACAAAATGCATGAAAAGTTAGTTCAACCCCTCATTTGATTTTGATTGGCCTGTTTGCTTATAGCATATTTGATAACTCATACCTAGTATATATTTGTCACGTGGTTAGCATTTCATGAATGCACAATCAAGAGTTGAAATGAGGAATGGCCATTTTTCTGCTACCTTTTGATTTATTTATTTTCCCTTGTTAGTCCCCATTGAGCCTGGAAGTTTTTTTTAAGGAACCTTGGACAAGAATCACCCCTACACTGGGGGCTAAATAATTGGTCTCATGGTTAAGGTTTTAGAAATGAGCAGTCAAGAATTGAAATGAGAAATGACCATTTTTCTATTACCGTTTTGCTTATTTTCCCTTGTTGTCTCCGTTGAGCTTGGAATCTTTCTTTCAAAAGAAACCCTGGACAAGGATCACCCCTACACTAGGGTTTGGATGGTATTGAAATTTTTTATTATGGTCAAATGATTGTTCCTTTCATTAATAGTGATCTTGTGCAAAAAAAAAAAGAAAAAAAAAAAAGAAGTAATAGAAAGAAAGAAAAAAGCAAAAAGATCTTCTACAAAAAAAGAAATATAGAAAAAAGAAAAAAGAAAAAAAAAGAAGAAATAGAAAGAAAGAAAAAAGCAAAAAGATCTTCTACAAAAAAAGAAATATAGAAAAAGAAAAATGAAAAAAAAGGAAACCAAGAAGAAAAGCAGAAAAAATAGAGGAAAAGAAAAAAAAAATGAAAGAAAAGGAATGAAGTACAAAGTTGAATCAGATATTGAAATGATCCTTGATCCCTCTTGACCTATAAACACATGTTTGAGCCTCTTCTACCTTTCTTCCATAGCCTTTAAACCTTAACCTACATTACGTGCTTTTGAAAGTCCATTTTGATCAATCTTGGCTGCTTTCATTTAAATTTTTTTTTTTGGGACAAATGAAGAAGTTATATTATTATTTCAAAAGAATGGGAATAGAAAGATGAACCTTAGTGGTGATTCACATACTGAAATGATTCTTGATCCATCTTGACCCATAAACACATGTTTGAGACTCTTATACCGTTTCTTTCATAGCCTTTAAACTTTGGCCTAGATTACGTGCTTTTAAAAGTCCATTTTGATCAATGATTGGCTGTTTTCATTTTGAAGTTTTAATCTTGTGGCAAATGATTCTTGAATTGATTTTCATTTTGAAATAGATTTCCTTCTTCAACATTTTCTTGTTTCTTGAGCCAATTGGAAACCCATTATCCATATTTAAATAATGCCTACCATAATATCTTGTTTCTTGAGCTAGTTGGAAACCCATTATCCATCCATAAATAATACCTAGTATATTTGACTTGATTATGTGATGTATGCCATTTTTTAAGTCCCAATTATTTCCTTTGCCATTACCATTAGCCATTACTCTTACATTCCTTTGAATTTTATTGTCTTCAGGCCTTCATTCATCACTTATTGCGATATAATCTCTTTCTAATAGCACCATAGTGAAAGCAAGATCTTTAAGTGAGACATTGACAGATTAAAGACAAGAATCAATGGACATTTGGGGTTTAAAATGGGAGTAGCTTTTCATTTGAACAATGCCCAAGATCGCTATAACTTAAACTTCCTATGATGCTTTGGGGCTCGTGTGATAGGTTTTGCTCAGAAAATAAAATCGTTAATTCTATTTGACCTTTTCCATTAGCCTTTCAAAACCTGCATTCTTGAACTTGCAAACTGATTTGGCCCTTTTGAAAGTTTTGACGTTGAAATGGTGCATTGGCTTAGAATGTAATGTTACAAAAAAAAAAAAGTTATTTCTTTTTCGTAAAGATTGAAAAAAAAAAAATAAATCACATTGATTTACTCCTTTGCACTCTTTTCCAGTTTCTTGATATTTGAAAATTGCTTGATAAAAATGGTCATCATTAAACCATTGGAAGTTTTTGTGGTATTTTTTTTTTATTGATTTTGGAGTAGCATTTTGCTTTTATTTTTGGTGATTGTTAAACACATTGTTGTCCCTTGTAATACATGGTGGTATAAACTCTTGGTAGATGATTGAGTGTATATCTAGTTGTGAATTCATAATGACATGCATATGAAAATTGAGTGTAAATCCTCGGTGCTTATTTCTCTTCTCTAAGAATTTGTTTGTATGTAGTTTTTTTAAAGGTGCTTTATGCTAAATTTCTGTTTAAAGTACCGTTCCTATTTCTAAGTTTTGTTTATGATGGTTGGTCAAATGTAATTTCTGATCCCAGTGTGCTTGGACTAGTCATTTTTTATTTTTTCTACACTTTGGTCAGTTTTGTTCCATGCCTCATTTTTGCCATATCTTGTTTATATAGAGGTTAAAAATTTGGAATTGCTGAGTACAGTTTAAGGGCTGACTTACGAGATTATTTACATTCATTTAACATTGTTTTATGCTGTTGTGTTGCTGCATAAGCCTTTGGAACCTTTTTTTTATGGTGCTGGTTGGTTTAGAATGGTAGCTGTTACAGAGTGTTGGGGCCATGTTCTATGTTATACTCCTGCCACGTTAGGTTCAATTGAGTTTGGTGGTATTGCTTTGGTTTTTTTGGTTCAGATTTATATAAGGGATTGATCATATTCAAGGACAGAATTTGGACTTTATCTTTACCATGTTACAAAAAGCAATTTGAGTGTATGCAAGTTGTTTCATGGTAGCTATTTTTCTACCTAATTTGGTAGCCATGTTGCTTTCAAGTTCATGATTTGAATGCCTTCATTGATTTGGATACTGACATGTATTTGCTGTCTCATCTAGTCTATATTCTGGTGGATGTATGTAGGCTGATAGTTGATTTATTTTAGCATGTGGAGAGTCTGGTTATGTTGCTAAAGCACTTTTATGATTAAGTTCATGTAAATTGTCTTTTCTTCCCTTGATTTTCGCTGCTGTCAAACAGCATATGTTCAATGTTCTGGCTATAGAGTAAGCTTGACAGCTTGGATTGAGGAGCCGTTTGTTTTGTTAGAACCAGTTGTGTAAAAATTTTAGATTCAAATTCTTATGCATGTATTGCTGATATGACCTTAAAGTTATTCATTGGTTTGTCTAATTCTCAAATTATGATTTTTTTTTTTATCTTGCCTTGATGAAATTTGGTCTTCCCCATTGGGATTTTGTTGGAAATGTATGAATTTCATGTTTGATGTTGAAAACATGTCATGGCAAGTCTTTAGACAGCTCACGAATAGAGTAAAAAGGAAAGGAGGCTATGAGACTTTAATATGCAATGGTGTTCGAACTTAAAGCTTGGGTTGCTGAGTTGCTTTTCATAGATGTTGTTCTATCTAATGCTTGGAGCCTAATGTAAGTATCCCTTTCATTTCTTGTAAGTGATGGGACTCCAATCATTCCTTCCGGGTGACGGGTGGTCACCTATTTTATTTTGAAGGTGGATGGGCTAGGTCTGGATATAAGTGGAGGCATTAAAAGCCCCACTCTGTGGTGGTGTCTAATTGCTTGCATGTTGTGGAGTAAGGGGGTGCTACTTGATGTGAGCTTGACTTGGATTATATGTTTCATTGCTTCTACTTAGCTTAGTTTATCTACCTAATCATTATGAGGAAATGCATTCTTGTTAGGTGTGTTAGTTGGTATGCTTGCATGGCCTTTACGCTTTGTTAGACTCGAATCTGGGCTAGGATGATCCACTTCTTTTCATGAACTCCTTTCTCTTGTCCCTATCTTTTCTTTCATTTCAATTAAAAAAGAAAAAGAAAAAGAAGCTCAAAAGTTCTCTTTCTCTTCTGGATAAATTTTCAAAAGCAAACTATGCGGACTTTGATCCCATCTAATGGGTACATAGGCATTTGAGGGGAAGAGAATCAAGTCCACCTTTCAAATAACTTCCCTAATTTTATTTTAATTTCTCATTTTCATGAAGAAAACAAAAGTAAAAGTCTCTTAGCCTTTTTTTCCAACTTGTATGGCTCTATGCCACTCTTCTTATTTGCTTTTTGGCTTTATGCATATTTTCATGTCACTTAGGCTCTATGCCTTTTCTTTCACTTGTTTTTGGCTCTAACTCTCCAATGATCTCATGTGGTTAAGTTTTCTTTTTCTTTGTTTTCAAAATTTTTTTAAGAACTACGTGGTCTCTTATTCCTTTGAGGATACATCGGCACCTATAATTTTAGGGCAAACCCACTTTTGTAAATATTTATTTTTCTCATTTTTTTAACTTGTAAATATATGCATACTTGTTTTTTATGGATAATTTATTTGCACAACTAGTTAAATTTGTTAAATTTGATGAGCGCAGAGTTCAGTTATTAAATAATCAAAAGTGAAGTTAGGTCAATGTACACATTATTACTTATAAAATGCTCCAAATTAGAAAGTGAGATTTGCTGACATTAGAAAGTATAATTCCTATAAACTAAAATAAATATATATCTAATAATAATAAATTAAATTTTCTATTTTTATATTTTAATTTTATAATAATTAAATTACAATATTTAATATGTCTAGATTAAATTATGTTTGCTTACCATGGTTTTAACTTACCATGATTACTGACTTAGCTTTTTTCTTTTTTGACTTCAATTTTTAACTTCTTGATGTTTGCTTACCGTGCGTCTCCTTTTTCTGTCATTTGCTTACCAGCTTTGTTGCTGTAATTGCCAGCTGATTTCAATGAATTGGAGGGGAATGTACCAGATGGCTCTGTTGGTATTTGCAAGAAGGTAAGATTTTCTAGTAAAAGAATTTCTCTTCTGCTCTTGATCCGAAACATATAAAATGTGGTTAATCCTGCTGTTGAACAAGCTATTATTGCAAAAATTGGTGAGATAATTTCAATTCCATTAGTAATGAGGATTCAGAATATCACACATTGATCAATCAAAGAGAGATTCAACAACTAAAGAAAGATTGCATGATATAATTTTTTCGATTGTACCACTGTAGGGAATTCCAACCACTCATGTAATGCAAACATGATCTTGATTCTGGATGGCCTGATGCTCCAAGAGGGAGGGTTCATCAAGTTTTGATATGGTGTTTGAGCTGTATGATCTTGTATATTTTGGGTAAGCCCTTGTTTAACCTATTTAGCATTCATGATACTGTAAGAACTCTCTTCCACATATTTGTCCTCCTTTTCATACATCTTTCCTTCTGCAGCAGGAAGGACATTGGTGTTATCGTAGGCATCGAGAAAGATGACAGGTATAGTGTTGATCTTATGCAATGGCATTGTTAACAGGCATCTGATCCAAGGTACCTTCTAGTTCTAGAAAGCTCTATCCTATCTTTCTATTTGTTATAAATTCTTAAAGAGAGTCCAGATGGACCTGTTTCTGTGACTGTTTAACGACGTATCTGCATCATTCAGCTTAGGATAACAATTTATTTTCTTCGCTAGTTCATTTCTTCCTTGCCTTTATTGTTTGAGTATTAATACTCCTTGAGATGTGCGAGTTATTCTTCAGTGGACATTTAAGTTTAAAATGGGAGTACCTTTTCATTTGAAACAATGCCCAGTTATGACTTAAACTTCCTTTGATGCTTGGGGGCTTGTGTGATAGTTTTTGTTCAGAAAATAACTGTTTGACCTTTTCCATTACCTTTCAAAACCTGCATTCTTGCACTTGCAAACTTATTTGGGTCTTTTGAAAGTGTTGATTTTGAAATGGTGCATTGGCTTAGAATGTAATATAAAAAAAAGATTTATTTATTTTGTTGCCAAGATTGAAAAAAAAATATCACATTAATTTATTCGTTTGCATTCTTTTTTCAGTTTTTTGATATTTGAAAATTGCTTGATAAAAATGGTTATCATTAAACCATTGGAAGTTTTTGTGATATTTGTTTAATGATTTTGGTGAAGCATTTTGCTTTTATATTTAGTGATTATTAAACATGTTGCTTTCTCTTGTAATACATGGTGGTATGAACTCTGGGGCTATGGTTGAGTGTATATCCGATAGTGAATTTATAATGACATGCTTCTTAAATTTGAGTGTAAACCCTCCGTGCTTATTTCTAAGGCAGTTTATATGTTATTTTTTGAAGGTGCTTTGTGCTGCATTTATGTTTAAAGTATATTTCTAAGTTTTGTTTATGATGGTTGGCCATATGTAATTTCTGATCCTAGTGTGTTTGGACTAATCATTTTTAATTTTTTTTTACACTTTGATCAGTTTTGTCCATGTCTCATTTTTTTTCCATATCATGTTTATCTAGAGGTTAAAATTCGGAATTGTGAGTACAATTTAGGGGCTGACTTATGAGATTATTTACATTTATTTAGGATTGTTTTATGCTGTTGGGTTGTTGCATAAGCTTTTGGAATGGTTTTTTTTTTTTTTTTTGGTGTTGGTTGGTTTAGAATGCTTCCTGTTATAGAGTATTGTTATACTCCTGCCATGTTAGGTTCAATTGAGTTTGGTGGTATTGCTTTGGTTTTCTTGGTTTAGATTTATATCATGGATTGATCATGATACAAGGACAAAATTTAGACTTTATCATGTTACAATTAAAAATAGCAATTTGACTGTATCCAAGTTGTTCAGTGGCTGCTGTTTTTCTGTCTAATTTGGTAGCCATGTGGTAACTACTGGTCAAGCTTGCATAAATGTTGCTTTTTGGTTCTTGCTTTGAATGCCTTCATTGATTTGGATATTGGCAAGTATTTGACATATATTTGCTGTCTTGTCTAGTCTATATTCTGGTGGATGTATATAGGTTGATAGTTTATTTATTTTGGCATGTGGAGGGTCTGGTTTTGTTGCTAAAGCAAGTTCATGTAAATTGACAGTGTTCAATGTTTTGGCTATAGAGTGAGCTTGATAGCTTGGATTGAGGAGTCATTTGTTTTGTTAGAACTCGGACATGTAGATATTTCTTGTGTGAAAATTTTAGATTCAAATTCTTGTGCATTGTATTGTTGACATGACCTTAAAGTTATGCATTGGTTTGGCTGATTATCAAATTATGAATTTTTGATCTTGTGATGAAATTTGGTCTTTCCATTCGAATTTTGTTAAAAATGTATGAATTTCATGTTTGATGTTGAAAACATGTCATGACTAGTCTTTAGACAGCTCACACATAGAGAGTATAGAAGGAAAAGAAGCTGAGACTTTAATATAGAATGGTGCTTGGACTTAAAGCTTGGGTTGCTGAGTTGCTTTTCATAGATGTTGGTCTATCTAATGCTTGGAGCCTACTGTAAGTATCCCTGTCCATTTCCTGTGAGTGACGGGACTCCTTCTTTCCATCCTGTGATGGGTCTTTTATTTGATTCAGAGAGTGGTGATGAGCTGTTGAGGCTTCCCAAATTAATTAAAGTTTAAGGTTGATTTACCTAAGCTACTTGTAGCATAAGGCAACTGATGAGCTGCCGAGGCTCCTCAAATTAATTAAGTTTAAGGTCGGTTACCTAAGCTATTTGCAGCATAGGGCAGCCCTAAGTCGAACCTAAGGATTATTCTATTTAGTGAATCATATTAAGAAGCATATAAACATGGGGGTTGTGTTTGTTTATGTGATTAACAGAAATTAATTGTGAGTGGTAACCTAAAGGAAAACAACTAATCCAAGCTTTAACCGATTCTGATTTTAGTTCATCCTTGATTTCTAATGATCCATTCAATTATTAACCATGTTCTTGGCCTTTAAAACATATCAAGACGCCTCTCAATGTTCTATGGATGTCCACTGGTTAAGCAACCAGAATTCGGAATTAACTAAGACCAAATGAATTAAGCAAACATTCAAGTCTAGTTTTACCTAAGTCCATGATCCAGCCAAGGTGATTAATCCATCCAAAAGCTCAGAAACATTAATCAACCATACAATCCTCTTTTATCACATGCAACTAAGCAATCACACATGAAGATCCAAATTCAAATTTTAACAATCCAAACAGAATAGTCCAGAGGAAGCAAGAAGCAGATTAATCATTGAATGAATAACAACAACACATAATCTCAAAACCAATAATCAGAACAGCCAAAACCTGGATTGATTGATGAATTAGCCCTCCATGAACAAGAGAAGCTAAGTTCTTACAAAAATATCTAAGAGAAAACTTAAAGACTAAGGAAAGAGCAAAAGCTGTCTAAAATATCTAATTCACTTCATATGAATTTCGGCTGCGCCCTTGTGCTGATATAGACCTCCAAAATTACATGCACACCCAAATTGCCCTTAGGGCACACTTGTTCCCATGGGCCTTAGCTTTAATTGGGCTTTGGTTTGGGCCCATTTGGACTTGTCATGAGGAAGTTAGGCCCATTTAAGTGCCAATAGGTGTCTGGAACCATCAGCAAACTTCCACTACAAATAAGACCATCTTCAATACAAACTATGGTGAACTGGTCTTCATATCAATTGAATCTCTGTCTGTTAGCTTTCCAATGGTACCAGTTTCAGGTCCATATGACATTCACAACTCAAGTTATGGCCCAAATACTGAATGTAGGTCAGGATCCTGCGACAGCATGTCTTCTCTGGCTTCCAGGCTGCATATGACCTTCTGGACTTCCGAATTAGCTTTGGAGACCTGAAAGAAAGTTGTAGACAATTCTCTCAGCTTTCCTACAAGGTATGACTCGGAATTTTTAGACATCCAAAACTCAAGATATGCACGAAACACAGAGACAGCATAAAATGCTCAGTATTGCTGGAAATTGCAATTAGGCACCAATGGATCCAAAGTCATGAAATGAGGTCTAAGTCTATGCAATTCAGCCCAAAAGAGGTTTAAAAGACTAAGTATGAGGGATAACTATTGTATAAAAAGTGTGTTCATCAGCAACCCTAAGTCGAACCTAAGGATTATTCTGAGTAGTGAATCATATTAAGAAGCATATCAACAGGGGGTTTTGTTTGTTCATGTGATTAATATAAATTAATGGTAAGTGGTAAAGTTTTAGAGAAAACAACCAATCCAAGCCTTAACTGATTCTGATTTTAGTCCATCCTTGATTTTCAATGATCCATTCAATTATTAACCATGTTCTTGGCCTTTAAAACATATCAAGAAGCCTCTCAATGTTCTATGGATGTCCACTGGTTAAGCAACCAGAATTCGGTTTTAACTAAGACTAAATGAATTAAGCAAACATTCAAGTCCAGTTTTACCTAAGTCCATGATCCAGCCAAGGTAATTAATCCATCCAAAAGCTCAGAAACATTAATTAACCATACAATCCTCTTGTATCACATGCAAACAGAATATGAAAATCCAAATTCGAATTAAGCAATTCAAACAGAATATTTCAGAGGATTGAAGAACTTGATTAACAACTAAATGAATAACAACAACACATAATCTCAAAACCAATAATCAGAACAGCCAAAACCTGGATTGATTTGATGAATTAGCTCTCCATGAACAAGAGAAGCCAAGTTCTTACAAAATATCTAAAGAGAAAACTTAAAGACTAAGGAAAGCTCAAAAGCTGTCTAAAATATCTAAATGACTTGATATGAATTTCGGCTGCCCCTTTGTGCTGATATAGACCTCCAAAATTACATGCACACCCAAATTGCCCTTAGGGCACACTTGTTCCCATGGGCCTTAGCTTTAATTGGGCTTTGGTTTAGGCCCATTTAGACTTGTCATGAGGAAGTTAGGCCCATTTAAGTGCCAATAGGTGTCTGGAACCATCGCCAACTTCCACCACAAATAAGATCATCTTCAATATAAAATATGGTGAACTAGTCTTCATAACAATTGAATCTCTGTCTGTTAGCTTTCCAATGGTACCAGGTTCAAGTCCATATGACATTCACAACTCAAGTTATGGCCCAAACACTGCATGTAGGTCAGGATCCTGCGACAGCATGTCTTCTCTGGCTTCCAGGCTACATATGACCTTCTGAACTTCCGAATTGGCTTTGGAGCCCTGAAATAAAGTTGTAGAAAATTCTCTCAGCTTTCCTACAAGGTATGACTCGGAATTTTTAGACATCCAGAACTCAAGATATGCACGAAACACAGAGACAGCATAAAATGCTCAGTATTGCTGGAAATTGCAATTAGGCACAAATGGATCCAAAGTCATGAAATGAGGTCCAAGTCTATGCAATTCAGCCCAAAAGAGGTTTAAAAGACTAAGTATGAGGGATAACTATTGTATAAAAAGTGTGTTCATCAAGTGGCTAGCAAAGTATAACTAGGTGTCTATTTTATTCATAGACTGTTATTTTACTGCACTTCTATGGATACTTCAGTTATAATTACTTTTTTACCCAACATTATTCAATTAACCTGTCCCCCATGCCAAGAGAAAGTAGCAACTTTCTCTAAATAGGAGGTAAGTGGAGGTATCTAAAGGTTTTTGAGGATGACTTAATTACCCATACTATTATTTATTGTTTGTAGCAGATAAACTACTATGTGCTGCCCTTTTATGTAATTATTGGCATATTTTGTTTTCTTATGCCTGAATGGAAGTTCTTCTATTTTAATCCTCTTCACCACGCAATCTGCTTGATAGCAAGACTTTGTGGAATCCCTATATGGTTCATCGTTAAAAATTAGTGCAGTTCAACTTTGCTCCTAAAAGTCTTGTTTCTTTTTCTTCTTCAATATATTTTTGTTGTCTTCTGTCAGAATCTTGTTATGTCAATTTATCTTTCAAATGCTTTTTTCTTTTTCTTTTTCCTTTTCATTATTTAACTGTTACAGGTTCATTTTAAGGAACCTTGAGAAATACTTGAAATTCTGTTTTTATTTTTTAACAAAAATTATTTTATCTTCAAATTTCAGTGATTATATCTAGAAAATAATTTTCAAAAATCAATTT
>QAOA01003166.1:140414-189953 GCA_003255065.1 Cercis canadensis | reverse complement strand
TGATATTCCTTATTCCTCTTAAGTTAACAATATTAAACATAGCATGCCAAATAGATCTGCCCATAACACAGTGGTGGGATACTTCTCTTTTTACTTCTAACCTTTTCTAATTGGTAATGGTGGGATGCTCTGCTCATGCCTGAAGAAATTTTCTGGATCTACCTTAGTCTTCACCAGTACCAACCTTCTTAAGTTGTCCTTGAAATACCTAGAACCCCAATTCCCAGCCATTGAGAAGCTTGTCTTATTCCTTTGGTTCATTCCCAAATCAAGATCTCTATAATTCACATATGCTTCCCTTGGAAACAATGAAACATAAGGAGCCATGTAGTTGTAAATCTTCCTAATCCACTGCAAATGCTTTTCTGTATTCTTTTCCCCATCTATCCACACAGTTAGGTATTGAATTTTGTAAAGAGTCCCATTTCTGTGAGGGAAAGGAATTGAAGACTCTGGAATTCTGCTCATCATACCACCATAAGGGTTCCAAATCATCAAGGGCCCATCTTCTTGAAGAAACCTCTTCCATAGTCCTTTGAGCGCGATTTCGGGTACTAATTCTCTCACAAAATCTGACTTGCTTTTGAAGTAAGCCTTGGATGTGGATTTCCCTTGAAGAAGAACCTCAGGAGGTGTCCCATTTGGATAACCAGCAATATAGAGAATAGATTTGATCCAGCTAGTTTCCAAGCAATCATTTCTTGCTAACCCTAATTCAGGGAAGCTCCTCCTCATAACTTGGAGAAGTGTATTAGCCCCACCAAGAAATAGAGCATTGTAAGAAGTTGTCACAGTTCTCTTACCAGCAACACTAGAATTTCCGGTTTGAATGATGACTCTAATAAAGAGATTTTCATCAATATTGGGTGCCACTTGCTGCCATCTATAAAGAAGCTTAGTTGCATTTTGCTCTAAGCTCTTAGTAACTGTGAAAACTGTCACAGTTCTAGGAACAGGAACAAGCTTTATCTTCCACCAGAGAATAATACCAAAGCTTCCACCTCCACCTCCTCTAATTGCCCAAAATAAGTCTTCCCCCATGGCTGCCCTGTCAAGAATTTTACCATTAACATCAACAAGTCGCGCATCGAGAACATTGTCAGCTCCTAACCCATACTTTCTCATCATAGAACCATAAGCACCTCCTGTGATATGCCCACCAATGCCTAAGCTTGTGCAAAGGCCAGCAGGGAAGCCATGAACCTCACTTTTCTCAGAAATTCTGTAATAGACTTCGCCAATCGTAGCGCCAGTTTGAATCCACGCCGTTTTGTGCCTGATATCAACATTGACAGCACGAAGCCTGGCCAGATCTAAGATCATGAAGGGCTTCTCAATTAGTGAAACATAAGAGAGCCCTTCATAGTCATGGCCTCCACTGCGTACTCTTATGTGAATACCTTGCTTTTTTGCACAAATAACTGCGGCTTGGACTTGAGATTCATGGATTGGAGTGAATATAAAATCAGGTTTGGGCATTGAAGGCACCAAGTACCTTAGATTTTGAGCAGTGGACTCAAGGATCGAGGTGAATGAAGAAGCATTATTAGGAGTGAAAAATGTTGTGGTAAATGAAATTGGAACCGGAGAATTGAGTGTTAAACATTGTTTAAAGCTTTCTTGATTTGGAACCGAACTGCTGAATGAAACTGATAACAGAAGAACAAAACTTGCTAAGAATAGCGTCAGAGAAAGCATGATTTAGTTTCCTCTGTTTCTGTTTCTGCTTCTTTGGTTTAGAATTCATTTTTTCTGGGGTGCTATAGTTATATTCCAAGTGTGATGCTACTTTGCAGTGGCAATATACGTGTGCTTTGAGCTAAGGAAAACGTCATCTTTAAGGTATTTGATATTATTTGGTTAATGGTAGAGTTGAAGTTATGACAGTGTGGAATAAAGTTAGGTATTGAGTCCAAGCAATACTCAATAGTTGACATCCAAGAGAATGTGAAAATAAAGTTAGGTATTTTATTATTTTTTATACGTAAAGAAGAACACGCTATACATAAATATAGCGTTTATGAATTGAACACGCTATAAGGCATGTCAAGATAAAGCGTGTTCACTATTTAAAAAGACGAATAAATATTTTTTTAAAAGTAAACACGCTATAGCCTATAAAGCGTGTTCTAATAGAACACGTTTTACCTTGTAAAGCGTGTTCTATTAGAACACGCTTTATAGCTTAAAACATATTCTAATAAATCATGTCTTAAGGTTAAAACATGTTTGATGTAATAGCCATTGATGAGATCTCTGTAACACTTGTGAAAGGTGAACTTGTAATATCTCTTCTCATCTGGTTGAGGATGGAATATTGAGAGTGAAAATTGGTTTGGATTACTAGTAATTTTACTTGCAGCCCACCAGAACTTTACTCCTTGGAATTCTTCTGTGATCTCTTCATTGTCGTCCATGCTAAGGACTAGTGGGGTTTGGCTATTGTTGACCACTTTAACTTTAAGCCTTAAGACATGTTCTATTAGAACATGCTTTAAGCTATAAAGCGTGTTCTATTAGAATACGCTTTATAGGCTATAGCATGTTTACTTTAAAAAAAATATTTCTTCGTCTTTTTAAACAGTGGACATGCTTTATCTTGACATGCCCTGTAGCGTGTTCAATTCATAGACTATTTATGTATAGCGTGTTCTCTCTTACATAAAAAAATAATAAAATATTTAAAATTACCCATNAATTCTACTAAAGCCCAATGGCCAATCTCCTCCACTTTTATGATATTAGAAGCGCTTCTCTATTTGTATATCTAAAAGAAAAATTAAATTAACTTATTGTATAATAAGACTTTTCACATAAGACCTTCTTATATTAGCACTTAAATAAGTTGTTTACCTAAATGAGACTTAAGTGTAGTATAATAATGAGGGGTTTATATAATTTATAAGAGGTTAGAAATTCAAACACCCTTGCTATCATGTGATAAAAGGAAAACTTCAGAAAATGGTTGTAGTATATATGTAATAGAGTAGTCATATCTCTTGAATACAAAGACGAAGAGCACATACCAATATATGTCTAAATAAAATTTGGCACGTAAGTATAATAACTATACTACTATTTTGCCTCCAAAGATGCAGCAATAGCCCTTTGAATGTGGCATATATATAAACAGACAGCTCAAAAGATTTTAAAAATATAGCATGAAAATTCATGTAATAAGAGTTTCTCCTTTTTTATCGAAAAAAGAAAATAGAGGTACAAAAAAACAAACTGCAAAGCTAACTTGAGTCACAAACACATTCGAGATATGAGATGTCAAGAACTATTTCAATTCAAAAATCAGAAGTTTAAGGTGTTAATAGGAGGCCTCAAAATGATAATAAATCTAACATGCCCTACACATGAAGCTTCTTTGAGGTTGAAAGTTAATTGGACAAAACACAAATTCACCTTATTTTGTAATGAAATTTAAATTTAATCTAAATTTTAAATTTGAAATGGTTTTGAACACAATAAAAAAGTAAATAGACCCTCGATATGATGACAAAAATAAGAGTGAAACGAGCTGGCCTCTCTTATGAGGTTTGTAATCTCATGTAATTAGTTTCAACTTGCATATGCCTATCCCAGACCAAGTTGTAAGGCCATTGGGCTCTGCTTTGATGTTAAAAGTGACACCATTAAAGCTAAAGGGGCAAACATAAGGCCAAGTCTACAATACCCATTGATGAAAATGGGCACCGGTGCAAAGACTCTTTATGAACGTTGGATTTTTATTCAATGGTCTAGATTGTGTTTAGTGCTACTTAAAGAACCAGTTTTAAGAAATACAGCAATATGACCCAATATTTATATAAAATTATGCAATGACCCATTCTGTTGCATTGCATTCTTTGCTCTCCTGTTGCCGTCTCTCTTACTCTCACTCTATCTATCAATCAAGAATGCTTTTAGGGAATTCTTCTTCTTTCTCAATCTTAGAGAAAGTGAGGCTTCTCAGTCCTCTCTCTTCCTCTTCCTCCATTTTCGATGCCGCGAAGATCCAAAATGGCTCGTCTTTTTTGAGATTCTTGAAGGGAAATGTGGGTAATGGGGTTGCGATTCAAGCATCGAAGGAGGCTAATCAACGACCCGTTCTGGGAGTTGTGTTCGAACCATTCGAGGAAGTGAAAAAGGAGCTTTGTGTGATTCCCACTATCCCACAAGCATCACTGGCTCGTCAAAAGTACACGGACCATCATGGGTCAGATCTGAAACTAAGAGTTTCGGGTGGAATTCGATCTGAAATTTGGGAGAGGCTTCAGTGGCGGCCATTGGAGGTGGTGAAAGGAAGAGGGGTTGATGTGTGTGTGAAGTGAAGAGAAGAAAATGAAGAAGAAGAAAGGGGCGTGGGAATGATGGAGGAGAAGACAAAACAAGTGTTTTTGGTTTGAGGAGAATAAAAGTAAATACATAAATTTTATGGGGCCAAAGTACAATTAACTATTTACAGTCAATATTCAGCCATTTCATCTAAAATGTACACATGACTTAATCTCAGCCATTGAATGGTCTTTGCACTGGTACCCATTTTCAGCCATTGATATTGTAGACTTGGCCCAAATATAAAGGCCCAAATTTTTATTCTAACCGTAACTCCAAAGCATGCTATCATTTCCTATGTTGCCGATAGGAATGAACCACACAAAGTCCAATGCTTAAGCCAGTAAAAATACAAAGCTGAATAAGGAGAATGGTTATGTCTGGGCTTGAGTGATGTACTTGGGTGGATTTTCCTTTTATAGTGGAGTCCTAGGGCTAGATTTTAATTTGCGTTGAGGGAGCCTTAATTGGCATTGGGCCCTATATAAGGATTAGGCCTAGTTGGGTATCTATACATGCTCTGCTAAGGTTTCCAAATGAGCATCCATTTACCTTTAGCTAATGTAACCCCAACATGGAGGAAGACTAAAAATCCACTTCTTATTTATATTCTTGAGGTAATCATTTCCAAACCCATGATCAGGAAACATTTTGTAAGCAATATGTGAGTGATGTGAATGTTAAGTAAAATGAAATATAGAAGTCTCACATTAAATTAAAGAAAAAAAAAAGAAGTAAGATATGTAGTATATAATACTTGGACTGATTCAAGACTTATATCTTAAGTTTTTGAATCAAGTTAGTGCTTATCTAAATATATTATGCCACACGCTCCCTATCAACTCATTCGAATGGGATCTTTTGCAAATTGGTGGATGGCAGTGTACATTATTCATTCTATGAGGGATTTGGAAGGAAAGAAATTATATTATTTTCAGTAAATTACTTTAACTTCCTTTATATTTAGCTATTTTACACTTCCCTCATATTTTGAATGCCTACATCAACTTCTCTTACATTTTAAAAAGACGCTACACATAAATCCAATGCATAACAGAATCATTAACCGTGGTGTTAGTCAATGGTGAAAAGGCTAACTAAGGGGTGAAACTCCTAAAATGCCCTCAACCAAGCTTCAAACTTTTTCGTTTATGGCCATGAAGTTGGGATTCCTACCAAAATAAAATCTTATTACACAAACACAACTTTAATCCCTTGTATTCTGTCCAAGTTCTTTTCTTGTCAAACCGGGTAAAAAAATTGGACAAAAATATACAGAATATCATGTAAGCCCATGAAAAGGGTCTAGAAGAGCAGAACCCATGAAACTCTAACACCCATAAATCAAGAAAAATGAATATGGACAGAACAAAATATACAGCAAATTTAAGCAAAGCCAAATGAAATTTGGATAGATTCTGTAAGAGATTCAACCTGCACAACCAATATAATAGGAAACCAAGCAATACCAGAATAGCAATAGCAATTGCACAATATATCAATTCTAAATCAGAAACGAAAAACAGTAAATCAAAGTAAACAAGAAGAACACTAGAATTTACGTGGTTCAACCAAGATGGCTTACATCCACGGGAGAGAGCAGTTCCATTATGATTAATAACACCAAGATCAAATCTTGTTACAATAGAATTCCCTTTGACCTTGTTCCTGACCCTTGCAGTATATGCAAGCTAGAACCCCAAGCCTCACTCTATTCTCTTATCTCAATCTCTCTATTCTTTCCTCTTCTCTAATTTCTCACAGCACCAGAAATTCTCAATCTAAAAGTCATCCATGCATGTGTACATCACATGCTTATATAGCCGCTAACAACCAATCACAAGCCTTCCTATAAATCAAGATTACTAACCAATCAACATTAGGTAGTTATGGCCATTAACTAACTAACTGATTTATAACTATCTAACTTGTAACTGATTTAAGAGACATCAGCTCTTATGGTGAACATGGCCATGTCTACAGTCCAAAAACACATTCCAGCACCCACTGTGAACATGGCCATGTTTGAGGCAGTGTCAGCAGTCCAGAGACTCATTTAAGTGACACACCCAGACACATAGGCGAACACAACTGTGTCTACATTATTGAAGAGCAGATCATCACATTCTCCACCTTGTCTCTAAATCAAAAAATTTCAATCAAGTGCTGCTCTCCCTCTTATGAATTATCCTTCATAGAACCCTATTAAGTCCAAGCAATGCTTGAACTTAGCTTGAGGTAATGACTTTGTGAATACATCAGCTAGATTCTCTTTTGATGCAACATTCTCTACCAAAACCTCTTTAGTTTCAATCACACCTCGAATAAAATGAAGTCTAACATCAATGTGCTTTGACCTCTCATGATAAACTTGATGTTTTGAAAGATGAATGGCACTTTGATTGTCACAAGATACTGTGATACTGTCTTGAATGATTCCAAGTTCACCAATCATGCCCCTGAGCCACATAGCTTCCTTAACACCCTCTGCAAGTGTTATATACTTAGCTTGAGTTGTAGACAAAGCCACCACTAACTGAAGCATGGACTTCCAACTGATTGTAGTGCCAAATAAAGTGAATACATATCCTGACAAGGACTTCCTTGTATCAACATTTCCAGTATAATCTGAATCCACATATCCCTTAATTGCTTCTTCATCTTGGAGTTTCCTTTTAAACTTCAAACTAGAAGTCAAAGAGTCATTCAAGTATCTTAGCACCCATTTCAAAGCTTCTTAGTGTGTTAGCGCAGATCTGCCATGAACCTGCTAACAACACTCACAACATATGCCAAATCTGGTCTATTGCATACCATGCCATACATAATGCTTCCAACTCCACTTGCTTAAGGGATTACAGCCATTCTAACCATTTCTTCATCTGTGCTAGGTGCTTGTTGGACAAAAAGCTTATAGTGTTGCCCCAAAGGAGTTGTAACTGGTTTAGACTTATACATTATGAACCTTTCAACTACTCTCTTCATGTAGCTTTGCTGAGATAAGAATAACTCCCTTTTTGATCTGTCTCTGATGATGTCCATTCCCAGAATTTTCTTGGTAGCTCCAAGCTCCTACATCTCGAACTCAGAATTCAACTCAATTTTAAGTTTATCAATTTTAGCTTTACTTGAACTAGCTATTAAAATATCATCTACATATAATAGCAAGTACATAGGTGATTTTTTATTCTATCTCAATATGTAAACACAGCTGTCACAGCTACTTCTCTGGAAATTCATTTTCATCAGAAATTCATCAAACCTTCTATACCACTGCCTAGGACTTTGCTTCAAACCATATAGAGACTTCTTTGGCAAACATACCTTATTATTGTCTTCAATAAAGCCCTCAAGTTGCTGCATGTATATGGTTTCCTCAAGATCACCATAAAGGAAAGCTGTTTTAACATCCAGTTGTTCCAGTTCAAGGTCAAACTAAGTAGCTAGAGACAAAAGAATTCTTATAGAATAGTGTTTAACAACAGGTGAAAAGATTTCATTGAAATCAACTCTTTCAACCTGTATAAACCCCTTAGCCACAAGCCTTGCCTTAAATCTGGCCTTCTCAACTCTTGGAATGTCTTCCTGTCTCTTGAAGATCCATTTGCACCCCACTACCCTTTGGTTTTTAGGTAGATCAACCAGAATTCAAGTCTTGTTCTTATCCAGAGACTTCATTTCTTCTGTCATTGCTGCCAACCAGTTGTGACTATTTGTACTCTTGAGTGCTTCTTTGAAATTTGTAGGATCAGGGCCTTGTATTTCTTCAGCAACATTTAGAGCATAGTATATGAGGTTAGCATAGCCAAATCTCTTATGTGGTATGATTCTTCTTCTTGCTCTATCTCTGACCAACGATATTCATTTTGAACTGATTCAAGTAGTTGTTGAACAACAACTTCTTCTTCAGTGACATGGTGAGTTGGTAACTACACCTTAATTTGAGTACTCTTTTGCTCAATTTCTTTGCTACTTGATTCTCCTTGGTCTTTATCCAACATAGCTATTCTGGTTTCATCAAGGATTACATCCCTGCTCACTATGCATTTCGACTCACCAGGTTCCATCCTCCATAGCTTGTATCCCTTAACTCCAGTAGGATATCCTATGAATGCACACCTGATTGCTCGAGCACTAAGCTTGTCTTGCTTGACATGAGCAAAAGCCAAAGCACCAAACACCCTCAGATGAGAGTAATCTGGAGGTCTTCCATTCCGTAGCTCCATAGGTGTTTTAAAACCTATAGCAGAAGATGGACATCTATTGATTAAGTGCACAGTTGTAGTAGTAGCTTCACCCTAGAAGCTTTTAGGAAGTCCTGCACTTTACAACATGCATCTTACACATTCTAGAATGGTTCTACTCATTCTCTCTGCCAAGCCATTCTGCTGAGGAGTTCTTCTAACTGTTTTGTGTCTTTGAATTCCTTGCTTCCTACAACACTCATTAAACTGCTCTGAAACAAACTCCAGGCCATTGTCATTCCTTAAAATTTTCAAAGGTGTCACTCTTGTTTTTCAGTATGCAAATCCACACTCTCCTAGAGTAGTCATCAACAATGGTGAGAAATTAAAACACCCCTCCATGAGTACTTGTTCTTGCTAGACCCCAGAGGTCTGAGTGAGCATACTCGAAGGGTTGATGAACACACTTTTTATACAATAGTTATTCCTCATACTTAGTCTTTTAAACCTCTTTTGGGCTGAATTGCATAGACTTAGACCTCATTTCATGACTTTGGATCCATTTGTGCTTAATTGCAATTTCCAGCATTACTGAGCATTTTATGCTGTCTCTGTTTTTCGTGCATATCTTGAGTTCTGGATGTCTAAAAATTCCGAGTCATACCTTGTAGGAAAGCTGAGAGAATTTTCCACAACTTTCTTTCAGGGCTCCAAAGCTAATTCGGACGTTCAGAAGGTCATATGTAGCCTGGAAGCCAGAGAAGACATGCTGTCACAGGATCCTGACCTACATGCAGTATTTGGGTCATAACTTGAGTTGTGTATGTCATATGGACCTGAAACTGGTACCATTGGAAAGCTAACGGACATAGCTTCAATTGATATGAAGACCGGTTCACCATAGTTTATGTTGAAGATGGTCTTATTTGCTGTGCAAGTTAGCTGACGGTTCCAGACACCTTTTGCCACTTAAATGGGCCTAACTTCCTCATGACAAGTCCAAATGGGCCCAAACCAAAGCCCAATTGAAGCTAAGGCCCATGGGAACAAGTGTGCCCTAAGGGCAATTTGGGTGTGCATGTAATTTTGGAGGTCTATATCAGCAAGAGGGGGCAGCCGAAATTCAGATGAAGTCTTTAGATATTTTAGACAGCTTTTACTCTTTCCTTAGTCTCTAAGTTTTCTCTTAGATATTTTTGTAAGAACTCAACTCTTCTTGTTCATGGAGGGCTAAATCATCATATCAATCCAGGTTTTGCTATTCTGATTATTGGTTTTAAGATTATGTGTTGTTATTCATTTTAGTTGTTAATCAAGTTCTTTCAATCCTCTAAAATATTCTGTTTGAATTGCTTAATTCGGATTTGGATTATTCATGTGTTCATATTCTGTTTGCATGTGATAAAAGAGGATTGTATGGTTAATTAATGGTTCTAAGCTTGGACGGATTAATTACCTTGGCTGGATTCAGGACTTAGGTTAAACTGGACTTGAATGTTTGCTTAATTCATTTAGTCCCTTGTTGAACCGAATTCTGGTTGCTTAACCAGTAGACATCCATAGAACATTGAGAGGCTTCTTGATATGTTTTAAAGGCCAAGAACATGGTTAATAATTAAATGGATCCTTGGAAATCAAGGATGGATCAAAATCAGAATTAGTTAAGACTTGGATTGGTTGCTTTCTCTTAAACTTTACCACTTTCAATTAATTTTTGTTAATCACATAAACAAACACAACCCCCCTGTTTATATGCTTCTCAATATGATTCACCAAATAGAAAAATCCTTAGGTTCGGCTTAGGGCTGCCCTTTGCTGCAAATAGCTTAGGAACTGACCTTAAACTTTAAGTAATTTGAGGAGCCTCGATAGCTCATCAAGGGTCCTTTTGCATTATGCATACCAACTCCAAACTTAACTCTTTGAGCCTTTCCTAATATGTATTGATCACAAAATTCTATTTTATCTATTTTATCACCATTTAACAGATTCTGTTTTGCTAATTCAACTAAACCTCTCTCACTGACATATCCTAATCTCATGTGCACAATTTGGTTTTATCAATGTGTGTTTGACTAGCAACAAAAGCTTGTGCTATTACAATAGAGCCATAAATAATATATAAGTCATTCCTTTTAATTCCTTTAGCAATTATCAATGCACCATTAGAAATTCTCATAGCTCCATGCTCAATTTTAGTAAGGTATCATAAACTATCAAACATGCTTAGAGATAAGAGATTTCTTTTTAGTTCTAGTACATACCTTACACCTTGCAGCAGGATTTCTTGGCCATTGAACATTTTTAATCTGACAGAGCCAATGCCTTGCACATTGCATGTTTTCTTATTGCCAAGTAGCACCACTCCACCTTTTTTTTGGTCTATGGTCTCAAAAAATTCTTTCCTTAGACACATGTGGTATGAACAACCAGAATCCATCACTGAGTCCTTCTCAATTTTAGTATTTGAAACTACTAAAACACCAACAGTATCATAACCATCAATGACTATGGTTGCATCACCCAGTTCTTGAGGTTTCTTGAATTCCTTGCCCTTTTTTTTTTGGACAATGCCTCTTGAAATGGACTTTCTTGTGGCACTGGAAGCACTTGAACATGGTTTGTGACTGGCTTTTGGATTTTGATCTGGACTTGTTCCTTTTGAAGCTTCTTTTCTCAGGTCTGTTCCTTCTCACATTCAGCCATTCTCCCTAGTTGTCTGTCTTCATTTCTTGTTTCTTCTAGAGTTCCTTTGCACTTATTGAGGACTGCACTTCTTCAATAGTGATGGTTTACTCCCTTCCAAACAGCATGGCATCCTTGAAATGTTCATACACCTTAGGTAGAGCACTGAATAATATTAGAGCTTTGTCTTCATTCTCTAACTTACCTCAATGCTCTCCAGATCATCAAGAATCTTGTTGAAGTCTGCTATTTGATCAGTGAGCATTTTTTCTTCAGTCATCTTGAAAGAGTAGAGTTGCTGCTTCATGAATAAGCGATTGGCAAGGGATTTTGTCATGAACAGTGACTCTAGCTTAAGCCACATTGCAATAGCAGATGGTTCTCTAACTATCTCCCTCAATGCTTTGTCCCCAAGGCACAAGATTATTGCACTCTTGGCCTTCTCCATCAAATCTTTCTTTTCTTTCTCGGACAGAGACTCAAAGAATGCAGAGTCTCCCTTCAAAGCATTAGCCAGTCCTTGTTGCACTAGGATTGCTTGCATCTTGATCCTCCATATCCCAAAGTCATTGGAGCTTGAGAATTTCTCAATGTCATACTTGGTTGTTCCAATGGTTGAGTCTTTTCTTCATTCCCCATAGACGGCACCAATTGTAAGAGATTCAACCTGCACAACCAATATAACAGGAAACCAAGCAATACCAGAATAGCAATAGCAATTGCAGTAATATATCAATTCTAAATCAGAAACAAAAAATAGTAAATCAAAGTAAAGAAGATGAACATTAGAATTTACGTGGTTCAGCTAAGATGGCTTACATCCACGGGAGAGAACAGTTCTACTATGATTAGCAACACCAAGATTAAGTCTTGTAACAATAGAATTCCCCTTGGCCTTGGTCCTGACCCTTGCAGTATATGCAAGCCAGAACCCCAAGCCTCACTCTATTCTCTTTACTCAATCTCTCTATTCTTTCCTCTTCTCTAATTTCTCACAGCACCAAAAATTCTCAATCTAAAAGTCATCCATGCATGTGTACATCACATGCTTATATAGCCGCTAACAACCAATCACAAGCCTTCCTATAAATCAAGATTACAAACCAATCAGCATTAGGTAGTTATGGCCATTAACTAACTAACTGATTTATAACTATCTAACTAGTAACTGATTTAAGAGACACCAACACGTATCGCTAACATGGTCATGTCTGAGGCAGTGTCTCCTTGAACATGGCTATGTCTGAGGCCTTGTCAGTAGTTTAGAGACTCATTTAAGTGACACGCCCGGACCCATAGGCGAACATAGCCGTATCTGCATTATTGAAGAGCAGATCATTGCAAATTCAACCCCACAGAGGAGAGCAATGCATAGTCAACTTGTATGCCAATTGAACTGAAGGAGAAGACATTTAGCTGACACTATCATGGTAATCTAGGGATAAGATGTCTATTACTTATTAAAAAGCAGCATAGAAAAATAAGTTGGAAAGCATGCTCTGGTAATTATGAAGCCAATGAAAATTGAAACAAGGATACCAACTAAATTCATCAGTATAGAGTGGACTAATAACAGAACCAACCACAAAGAAGCAAAAGCAACAAATGATTGTAGACTTGTAGGGACACCTACAAATATACTATTTTCCAGAAAAGCCTTTTCAAAACCGATATAGAATCCATTTCCCACCACTTCGAGAGCACAGGTTTGGAAAATAGTTCCACTAAGATACTGGTAAACGTGTACATATAAACGTAAGATGGTATATAATTAGCATAAATCCAAACAAACATCCGCTTCAACAAAAGCATAATGAATTATATATATAGAAAACTGATAGAAAAATGTAAAGGGTCATAAGGATGAGATGGTTTGGGAGGTGAAGTTGGTCATGTATGGTACACATGATAATTTTCATTTCCTTTTGGTGAGATATGTGTAAAAAAAATCATTTTTTTTTACACATTTTGAAAATACTTGGGTTTTTTTTTAAACGTTTTTAAAATTAAGGATTGAATTGTACATGACTTTCAATTAAAGGGGTAAAATTGAAATTCACCCAAATTAGTATAAATAATAATTCAAATAAAAAAATGTATAATTGCTCTCTTTTAAAAACGCATTATTCAGTCTAACTCCTCATTAATAGTCCAAAATAAACAAAATGGTTCAAGTGTCTAACTCCATCCAAAAATGGATGGAATTAGCTTACGTGGCACTAAGAAAATGATTTTTTATTCTAAAACCTTCATGAGCTGATCATGTGGCATGCACATGATGCTAGATACTCAATTTACTCCTAATTAGTAGTCAATGTGGCATTTTTTTAATTAGCTAAAAGATCATAAGAGAGTCACACGCAAACAATCTTAATCATTTTTAATTTTTATGGTAAATCCCAAATTAAAAAACATAAGACTTTTTTCTTTTTAACTTTGAGATTAACAATAAAAATGATTAAGATGGACACATGCTTTGCATGTGACTGTGTTATGATTTTTTGGCTATCCTTGACTGATAATTAGGAGTTCATTGGTAATTTAGCATGTCACATGATAAGTTAATGAAGGTTTCAGAATTACAAAAAATATTATTAGTGTGTCAGCTGATGACTGAGTTAGAATTCTAGATCAATTTGTTTAATTTGGACAAATTAAAGAACTAAATAGTTTATTTTTAAAATAAAAAACCCAAATATTTATTTTGTTAAAATAGGAGACCAAAAATACAATTAACCCTAAAAACGTAGAAAAGAATTAAGATACTCAAGTATAATTGATATAGGAAACAAAAATTGTTTAGTTAAAATAGAAAATTTAAAATTCTAGAAGGTCGTCTCAATGGTTAAAAGATCGTCATACTTAATAATACGATAAAGATCGATAAAATGGATGTAGTGGGTGTTGAAGGGAGGGCCAACATGTTAAAGTCAACTTGAGTCAAGAAGGTAGTTCTTCCCCTATTGGTATGGGTTTTAAGTGGAAACTATTTATCAATATTCATTTCACACTGTTATCTGCCAATGCAGGTGGGGAGGTGTTTTATTTTTTTAGTTTTATAAAGTTTAGGATGAGGAAAGGTAATTTTTTTTCAGTACATACGACATGCTTTAACGAGTATTTATAGTAGTATTTATAAATCACTTACTAAAAGGAGACTGCTAATAACAAGAATTGAACGCAAATCTTACTAGTGAAGTGTTTTGATCTTTATTAGTTGAACTAATCCTCATTGGCAATATATTGTTAGTGTTCCATTTAAATATCGCCACATTAATTTTATATGGTTTTTGCATGAGACATTTTGTTAAAAATGTTAGTAGTAAATAATGTGGAATATGCAAGCTCATTTGGTACTTAATTTTGGTCAGTCTCTTATAGCTGAATAGTAAAACCTAGCTATTTTTTTTTTTTCAAAAGAAGTTCTTATTACACGCTGATTATGCCGCATTAGTGAGTTGGTAAAGTTTAGATTATGTAGAAAAAAGTTTAGTAAATCTAATTAATATACCAGTATGAACCAATATAATTCTAATTAGTGTAACCCACGAAAACAAAATAATGAAATGATGTGGCAGACTGAAACAAGTTTCCACAAGGGACAAAATTAGCAGTTAGTGGTTAGGGCGGCAACTCATTCATAGGAGAATTTTGTTGCAAGTTTCATTTAAAATGTCATTCAATTAGAATGATGATACTTACACGTTATTACAGTTGGTATTTTATATACCATGCATATATATACTTAGAAGCATCTAGATTTAACTAGATCATATGTAAGTAGATTTTATATATCCATCTAGCAAAAACTTGTTTTGAAACTAGATTTCATTAAAGGAGAGAAAAATTTCCTTCCTGATTTTCTTACTCGTGAATTCCTACAGGGAAAAAATGAGTAAGAAGAATTTAGCTACCAATGTGTCAAAACCTTCATCATCTACTTCAAAACGTGAACCATCATCATCATCAAATGCATTAAACCTAGAAGCAACCCCATTCAGATCTGCCTTCTCTCAACACAGATTCCAAAGTTTAGGACCTATCATTCAACCAAGATCTTATCATAGTACTTTAGCACCCTCAACAACATCTTATGAGTCATCCTATGTTCAAAAGACTTTCCCAACAGATTTTCATTACTATATATATATATATATATATATATATATAGAGATCAATAGCGACTGCAATTACAATCAAGAAAATTTGAGCTAGAAAAGAGGATGAAAAGACCAATCTTATGACTGAGAGTACGCTCCACTAAATTAAAATTCTTCCTCCATATATAAGTAGACTTATTTTAACTTTTATTATATAGCTCATATTTCACACATGATCTCATATAGTGTACAATAATCATTTGTGGTGTATAACTATGGGCTGTTTATATTATTTTCTTTTTTATTAAAAAGCAAGTTGTACAAGTCCACAAGTCAACATATATTAGTAAAACAAAAATCAATTGAATATAAGAATAGATGACGTCCAAATTTTTCTTTCTGATTTCACAGCATGACCATTAGCCAATTCCATCAGTGGGTGGCTAATGGCAAATAGTTAATTTGGCATATGACAAAAGACCAAATAAAGTAAAACTTAATTTTTACTCAACCGATACAATGAAAAGCTTTGATTCTTTCTTTTATATGAATATAAATATTAATATTGTGAGGTCTTTATCAAATGACTTATAATTTAGTAGTATTGAAATTATTTTTAAAATTTGTAAATTTTATACTCAAATTGAAAATCATATTCAAATATCCTAAAAAATATTGTGAGATCCTTATTCACACCTCTCCAATAACTCTCCTATCTCTACAAATGGATTTGCAAGATGCACTGTGCCATTAAAAAATATAGCCTTCAAAGTTCCAAGAAATAAACATGACCCACTTTGTAGAGCCAAAGCAACAGCTAATCCACAAAATTATTGTATTACTCATCACACTCTATGAAATACAGAGGAACTAATAAGAAAGAAGTTGATACAGAACATTATTTCTCAAAAGACAACAGAGTTATATTTTATCTGATATTCCTTATTCCTCTTAACTTAACAAATATATCTGCAGCCCATAACACAGTGGTGGGATACTTCTCTTTTTGCTTCTAACCTTTTCTAATTGGTAATGGTGGGATGCTCTGCTCATGCCTGAAGAAATTTTCTGGATCTACCTTAGTCTTCACCACTACCAACCTTCTTAAGTTCTCCTTGAAATACCTAGAACCCCAATTCCAAGCCATTGAGAAGCTTGTCTTATTCCTTTGGTTCATTCCCAAATCAAGATCTCTATGTTAAGCAGTTACAGCATCACGTGGCTGCACTAGACAAAGGGTAGTTTAGTCAATGCTAGGTAGTCAGTTAGTTAGGCCAGCTGTTAATTAAGTTAGTTAGTTGTGCCACATCAGCACATTAGTTCTGGATTGTAATTATGTATTTGTGAGTCATCCTTCTATAAAAAGGATGCTGATGTATGTGATTCAGTTAATGAAAATAAGTACTATTCAGATGCACTTTCCTCTTTGACTTTCATCTTTCTTTTCTCTCTTTACTCTCTCATTTCTTCTTCTGGTATACTTCTCTTCTTCTCTGTTCTTACGTGATTCAACCTGGAACTATCTCATCAAGACTTTCATGGTATCAGAGCAGTCATCAATGGCGGATCACACTTCAACTTTAGTAACTCCATTGAAGGTGTTGAGTGAGTTTTATACTCACTCTTTAGATGTCTTTTTGCAAAGTATTTGGTTGGTTTTTGAAGAATGATGGCCACTTATTGTAAGTTTTATGTTAAATTGTAGAACTCATGGACTAAAGTGAAGGAATGAAGTAAAAAGAGGATTTGGACAGAAAACCAGCGCTGCAGCCCTTGAAATCCAGCGCCGCAGCCCTTGGAGCATCAAAATGCATGATTTGGACAGCAAGCCAGCGCCGCAACCCTTAAAATCCAGCGCCGCAGCGCTAAAGTACTGAAAATTCAGTCTCAGGCAGAGAACCAGAGCTGTAGCGCCCGTGACCCAACGCCGCAGCGCCCATAACAGCCATTCAGGCAATGTTTCCAGCGCCCGTGCGCAGATTATTGATACACGTCACTCTGTTTCTCTAGTTTTAGGGCTTTTCTTTAAAAGTATAAATAGGATACCTAGGGAATTAAAAAGGGGTTCGTTCTTAGATACTTTTGGAGGCACAAAGGAGGCAAAGCAAGGATTGAAGGGAGGAGATGCAAGGCTTATTTGACCTTCAAACCAGAGTTTTTCCTCTTTTACCTTTGAATCATGTCTCAATTTTATTCTTTTTGCTTCTCTTCATCTAGTATGAACTAATTCACTTATCTAGGGGTACGATGTAGCCTAATTAGGACCAGTTGTAGTTTCATATGAAGTTAATTCCATTATTTATCTCTTCAATTTGAGCGTTTATCTATTCTTTTAATGCTTCTGATTGTCTGGCCAATAATTAGATGAATTGTTAATCATAATGAGACCGGAAGGAGAGTTGTGTGTCAAGTTCCTTGGGGTAAATTCCATGAGTTACATGGAGGATAGGAATATACCTCTATGGCTTATGTAATCAGTCAAAAAGATCCACAAAACTAAATGAATTCATAATTATTGTAACTCGTATAGGGATATACAGGGTTAGTAATTAAGGGACATTTACACTAGACCTTGGGAGAGGCTAGTGAATAAATTAAGGAATCTTGATTAGCAAATAGGAAGATTTTGGAGTTAATGGAATATGGAATGAAAGCTGGGAGTAATTATGGTGAAATCGGAACCGTAGGTGTTTCTCTCTTGCTGAATCTATCATTTTTCTGGTTTGATTTGCTATTTTTCTGGTTTACATTATTTTTATTCTATTTTCAATTGTTTCCTTGAAATATCTCCTTATCGATTGATTAGATAAAGTTAAGGTTAACCCTCTTTCGGTAATTGGTACATTAGTCCTCGTGGGAACGATAAAGTTATTTCATTTTATTACTTGCAAACGACAACGTACACTTGCGTTGGAATTTTCACAACAAGTTTTTGGCGCCGTTGTCGGGGACTAATTTGTTATCAATATCGATACTTAGTGATTTTGATTTTACTCTAATCGTTTATTTTCACAAATCTATTTAATTGTTTTATTGTTCGAGACTTTCAGGAGATTTCTTTTGGTGTATGAGAAATTCTGGAAGCAGTTCTCTAATCCCACTTGATTCTGAGATAGAGAAGACCTGTCGAAAAAATAGAAAGGCAAGAAAAGCGTCTACCAGAGTTTTAACAAACACAATGGCAGAAGAAAACCCTCCAAAGGCACTCCGTGATTATGCTCTACCTTCCATCACGGATACCAATTCGGGTATAAGGCGACCGACTATTGAAGCAAACTCTTTTGAGATTAAACCAGCTATGATCCACATGGTCCAGTCAGCCCCGTTCAGTGGATTAGCGAGTGAAGACCCTCATGCTCATCTTTCTGGATTCGTGGAGATATGTGATACTTTTAAGCACAACGGGGTTGGTAATGATGCTATTCGCCTCCGCTTATTCCCTTTCTCATTACGGGATAGAGCCAAGGTTTGGCTTCAGTCTTTGCCAACAGGCACCATCACCACATGGGACGTTTTGGCCCAAAAATTCTTGGCAAAATTTTTCCCACCAGCTAAGACCGCCAAGCTCTGAAACAACATTGCAACATTTTATCAATTGGATAATGAGTCACTTTAGGAGGCTTGGGAAAGGTACAAAGAGTTGCTTCGTAGATGTCCTCACCATGGACTCCCTGACTGGTTGTAGTTACAAACATTTTATAATGGTTTGTTGAACTCCACCAAGACCCTAGTTGATGTCGCTGCTAGTGGATCGTTGATGAGGAAGACATATGCGGATGCCAACAACTTGCTAGAGGAGATGGCTACCAACGCCTACCAATGGCCTTCTGAGAGGACCACTTCACACAAGGTGCTTGGGGTTCATGAGGTTGACGCCTTTACTGCTTTATCTGTAAAAATTGACTCACTAGCTAAGCAGTTGACCGTCCGGAATGTAAATGTCATCCAGTCACCTCCTGAAAATTATGACCATTGTGGAGGTCCTCATGTCAGTACAGGGTGCCAAGTGGGCAACCCATTCTCTGCACCTCCGGTTGAGGAAGCGAAGTTTGTGGGGAATCAGAACAGACAGAATGACCCCTATTCGAACACTTATAATCCGGGGTGGAGACATCATCCAAACTTCTCTTGGAAAAACCACCAAAACACTGCTCAACCACCTGTGCAAGCAAAGGTTTCTTTGGAGGATACTCTAGCCAAATTGACCATGAATACAAGTCAATTCATGGCCCGAACAGATGCCTCCATTCGTAACTTAGAGATGCAAGTGGGTCAACTCTCCACCATCCTCACTAGCAGACAGTAGGGATCATTGCTAAGTGATACAGAAGTGAATCCTAAAGAGCATGTCATGGTCATAACTCTTTGTAGTGGTAAGACTTTGGATGAACCTTTTGAAGTTGTCAAGAAGGTGCCTAGTAAGCAAGTTGAGCCTGAAGTAAAAGAAGACACTCTAGTGGAAACTCCTGTGACACCTATGGGGAAAACATCTAAGTTATTCCCAGATAATCCTCCACCATATGTTCCACCTCTTCCGTTCCCTCAGAAATTCCAGAAGAAGAAGCTCGATAATCAATTCTCTAAATTTTGGAGGTGTTCAAGAAGCTGCACATCAACATCCCATTTGTAGATGCTTTGGAGCAAATGCCTAGCTACGTGAAATTTATGAAGGAGATTCTCTCAAATAAAAGAAAACTAGCGGATTATGAGACTGTGGCACTTACTGAGGAGTGCAGTGCAATCTTACAAAAGAAATTGCCACCAAAATTAACAGATCCAGGGAGTTTCAATATTCCTTGTTCTATTGGCAATATATCTTAAGGTAAGGCACTTTGTGATCTTGGTGCTAGTATTAACCTTATGCCTCTTTCTGTTTTCAGGAAATTGGGTATAGGAGAAATAAAGCCAACCTCCATCTCCTTGACATTGGCGGATAGATCAATCAAGTATCCAAGGGGAATTCTGGAGGATGTATTGGTGAAAGTGGACAAGTTCATCTTCCCAGCGGACTTCGTTGTGCTTGACATGGAGGAGGACGAAGAAATCCCAATTATTCTTGGTCGTCCATTTTTAGCAACTGGGAAAGCTCTTATTAATGTGCAAAAGGGCCAACTTACTTTGAGAGTGCAAGGTGATCAAGTGTCCTTCAAAGTTTTCAAAGAAATAAAGCATCCGGAAGAAGTGAGTGTCTGTTGTAAAATTGACACTACAAATGGAAGCAATAAATTACAAGACCCAGTTGGAGCTAACAACATAGGAACGAAAAACAAGGAGAAACCTCCTGATTTAGAGGTCAAAGATGACAAAATTCCCAAGAAGCCAATGACTGGACCAGTGCCTATAGCTAAATCTCACAAGAAAAACAAGAAAAACAAGCCGTCATTCCAAAAGATCCTTTTGGAACATTTTAGCAAATCTGCTTGTTTTCGAGATGGAAATAAAGTTTGGAGCTAAAAAGAGACTAACCAACAATCCAAAGCTCAAAGAAATAATGGATTAAAATTTCAAAAGTCCTCCACTACTATTTTTGATCTTGGTTAAGATATTTCAGAGAAAGTCTAGCTAACGACTATAAAATTAGCGCTTATTGGGAGGCAACCCAAGTGTTTTTGGCACATTCTTTTACTGTCATTTACGTTTCAAGTCTCAATTATTTCAATTTAGAAACATTTAGTTTCGTGTTTAATGTTTGTTTTCTCATTATCTTGCAAGGTACCAACTCCAATTTTGGCAAAAAGATGCTTAATGGGGATCAAAGAGTGTGAAAATGTCCTAACATGCCAGCTTGGACAAAGAGGAAGAGCTGCCGCTCTCTTAATTTGGTGCTCTGGCGCTTGAAAAGCTTCCAAGAAGTGTTGAACCAGAGACTTGCTGCTGCGGCGCCCATCATCCAGCGCTGTGGCGCCCGAAAGCACCTCTTGGAATAGGCTGGACAGCAGCTAGGCGCTGCGGCGCCCGTCAGATAGTGATGTGGCACTCGACTCCCCCAAAATGACTGAGACTCAGAGCTGCAACGCTCCATCTTCAGCGCTGCGGCGCTCCAGCACCACGAAGGCAGAGACTAGGTGCTGCAGCGCTGTTCCCTTGGCGCTGCGGCGCCCGACCTTGCCTTGAAAATTTGATTGCAAGCTTACACGCCGCATAGTGGTTTTAAGGGGGAGGAAGACGATCATGCCACATGACCCACCGCTACTTCAGGGAAGTCTCACTCTCCCTCTCTTTTAGTTATTTTGAACATTGGGGACAATGTTGTATTTTAAGTTTGGGGGTAGTGGGATTTTTATCCCTTTAGACTTTAGGGTATTTAGATGTATGCATTTTTATTTCCAGATCTTAGGATGTTAATTTAATTTAAAAAAAAAAATTCTGAAAACCTAGGGCCTATGATAAAACTGTTTTCTATTGATCACATCTTTAGAAAAATGATAGATGACTGTGTGTCTGAGAACTCCAAAGCTTACTCTTGTTTGACTGAATCTCTGTGAATCACGAAGCACATAGCTTTGCTTGCTTGAAGTTGACACTGTTTAATGACGATTATGTGAACTGAATTTTTTGAGGATTGTCTCTTGAACACTAGAACTTGCTTGATTGTCAGTTGAGGCAAAATCCTAAGCTGCACAGTGTTAGGGATATGATTTAGGTCATATTTGCTCAGTTTGGACCTTTCTAGCTAACCTGGTGAATGATGATTAAATCCCTAGCACACCCCCATTAAGCTTAAAGTAGCCCTTTCTTTATCACCCTTATTTACCTTAACATTTGGATGAATCTCTTTCTGTACCCCTTACTCAGAGCATTTCTTTAGTTAAAAGAGCATCTAAAGCTAAGAATTTTGGGAAGAATGAGTGAGAAAAGAAAAGAAAAATAGCAATATACCACCAAAGTCAATGAGTTACAATCCTGTTGTACAAGAAATGAAATGTGCAATGAAAAAGGAAAGAAATCCCATAAAAGCACAAAGCTCAGGATGTAGTAACCCAAAGTGAATACAAGTTGTTGGTGGATATCAAAACAAAGATGAAAATAAGTTTGGGGGAGTTAGAAGTGAAAGAAAGAAGAGTGTTAGCTCGTGAATCTTGCTCTAACTGAAAAATAAGTGGAATGAGTGAACTAAGCCAGTCTGTCATCTTTTATCTTACCCTTCACCCAGCCACATTACAGACCAAACAAAAGTCCTATTGATCCTCTATGTTTTTTAGCCTACATTAGTGGAAATTGGCATGAAAAGCAGGCATATGGTGCTCCGAAGAAATTAAAGTATAGACTAACACTGCTATGAGTTTGCATAATCTGATTTAAATAGAAAGAGTAGAGTAAGCAAGGCTACTTCCACACACAAAATTCCAGTTTAAGGAGAGTAGCTATTGGTTGAAATCAGATACATGCATGTCATCTTGACAATTTTCTAAAAGTTGTGGTGAATTAAATTCTCTGAGGCCTGTATGGAGAGTAAGAAAATTTTACATTTCTTAGTGAATTCCTAAATCAGAATTTATTTTCTTTGCTCGAGGACTAGCAGAAAATTTTACATTTCTTAGTGAATTCCTAAATCAGAATTTATTTTCTTTGCTCGAGGACTAGCAAATGTTAAGTTTGGGGGTATTTGTTGAGTGAGTTTTATACTCACTCTTTAGATGTCTTTTTGCAAAGTATTTGGTTGGTTTTTGAGGAATGATGGCCACTTACTGTAAGTTTTATGTTAAATTGCAGAACTCATGGACTAAAGTGAAGGAATGAAGTAAAAAGAGGATTTGGACAGAAAACCAACGCTGCAGCCCTTGAAATCTAGCGCCGCAGCCCTTGGAGCATCAAAATGCATGATTTCGATAGCAAGCCAGCGCCGCAGCGCTAAAGTACTGAAAATTCAGTCTCAGGCAGAGAGCTAGAGCCGTAGCGCCCGTGACCCAGCGCCGCAGCGCCAGTCTTCCAGCAGCCCAGCGCCCACAACAGCCATTCAGGCAGTGTTTCCAGCGCTGCAGCGCCCAATATCCAGCGCCGCAGCGCCAGTGCGTAGATTACTGATACACGTCACTCTGTTTCTCTAGTTTTAAGGCTTTTCTTTAGAAGTATAAATAGGATACCTAGGGAATTAAAAGGGGGTTCGTTCTTAGATACTTTTGGAGGCACAAAGGAGGCAAAGGAAGGATTGAAAGGAGGAGATGCAAGGCTTATTTGACCTTCAAACCAGAGTTTTTCCTCTTTTACCTTTGAATCATGTCTCAATTTTATTCTTTTTGGTTCTCTTCATCTAGTATGAACTAATTCTCTTATCTAGGGGTACGATGTAGCCTAATTAGGACCAACTGTAGTTTCATATGAAGTTAATTCCATTATTTATCTCTTCAATTTGAGCGTTTATCTCTTCTCTTAATGCTTCTAATTGTCTGGCCAATAGTTAGATGAATTGTTAATCACAATGAGACCGGAAGGAGAGTTGTGTGTCAAGTTCCTTGGGATAAATGTCATGAGTTACATGGAGGATAGAAATATACCTCCATGGCTTATGTAATCAGTCAAAAAGATCCACAAAACTAAATGAATTCGTAATTATTGTAACTCGTATAGGGATATACAAGGTTAGTAATTAAGGGATATTTACACTAGACCTTGGGAGAGGCTAGTGAATAAATTAGGGAATCTTGATTAGCAAATAGGAAGATAAATTGGAGTTAATGGAATATGGAATGAAAGCTGGGAGTAATTATGGTGAAATCGGAACCCTAAGTGTTTCTCTCTTGCTGAATCTATCATTTTTCTGGTTTGATTTGCTATTTTTCTGGTTTACATTGTTTTTATTCTATTTTCAATTGTTTCCTTGAAATATCTCCTTATCGATTGATTAGATAAAGTTAAGATTAACCCTCCTTCGGTAATTGGCACATTAGTCCTCGTGGGAACAATAAATTTATCTCATTTTATTACTTGCAAAGGACAATGTACACTTGCATTGGAATTTTCACAACAAAAGGAAACAACAAACCTTCCAGCTTTTGGACAATCTTTGACTATCAAGCTTGTTAGAGGAAATTTCTTGATCTGGCGCAATCAACTACTTAACATTGTGATTGCGAATGGGTATGAAAACATTCTTGATGGTACTAGTCCATGTCTAGAGCGATTTCTTCAAGATCAAACGCTGAATCTAGATTATGTACTCTGGCAAATGCAAAACCACCTTGTTATGAGCTGGATTTATGCCTCTCTTACTGAATTAGTCATGACTTAGATCATGGCCTATGATGCTGCAAATGCAATTTGGCAATCTCTTGCTGAAAGTTTTGCCTCCACTTCTCATGCTAGGATTATGGAACTGAAGCTTCAACTTCAAACCACACGCAAGGGAGGACTGAATCTATGGGATTATTTTCTCAAGATCATGAATATCTGCGATAATTTGCGAGCCATTGGCGAAATTGTGAGTCAAGATGATCACATCATGGCTATATTGGCTGGATTGAGACCTGAGTACAATGCTATGGTAGCACATGCAAGTTTTGAGTCTTTGACAGTTGAAGCACTGCAGAGCCACTTGCAAACCTTTGAGAAACGTCTTGACAGACAAAGGTCAGTAGATGAACAACTCTTGATTCAGGGAAATGCAACTATGTTTAATCATCAAAAAGGAAAGAAAAGGTTTTATCAGAATCAGAACTCTCAACCAAACTTTGGTAATAATTCGTCCAATTTCAACCATAATTCCAACCATAGACACACTCGTCCATTCTCTGGTCAAGGCAATCATTTTAGCATGAACAAGTTTGGCGAAGGCAATAGTTCCAGTGGAAAGCCTCAGTGTCAAATTTGTTCCAAGATTGGTCATATGGCTACAGAATGCTGGCATCGATTTGACAATAGTTTCCAACCAAGAATGGCACAAAACAATGCATCACAGGGCCAAAATGCACAAGCTATGGTTGCTGGACTTGGACTTCTTGGGGATACTCCTTGGTTTTTGGATACAGGTGCTACTCACCATGTTACATCAGACTTGAAGGGTCTTCCTGTTCATCACACTGGTTTTGCTTCAATTTCTACGTCTAACAGACCGCTGGTTCTCAAAAATATTCTTCATGTGCCCAAGATTACTGCTAACTTGGTTAGTGTTCAGAAACTTTGTCAAGACAATCATGCTTATGTTGAATTTTATCCTTCTTGTTTTCTTGTAAAGGATTAGAAAATACAAGAGACACTGCTTCAAGGAAAGCTTGATCATGGCCTCTATAGAATCATGTCCAACTTGGCCTCTAGCCATTCTCTTGCTACTACTGTTTTTCAGGTTTTTGGTTCTCATTTACAGAATGATGATTCTAGTTTACAACTTTGGCATAATCGCCTTGGTCATCCTTCTATTGAGATTGTAAATAGAGTAATGTTGCAGTCTCATTTACCTTCTTTTCAATTCAATAAAAGGCCAATTTGTAGTTCATGTCAGTTGGCCAAGAGTCATAACCTGCCTTTTGTAACCTCTACTTCTAAGGCAATAAAACCATTTGCATTAATACATGCTGACTTGTGGGGTTCTCCTTCCTGTGTTTCGGTTAATGGTGCCTACTATTTCCTACTTTTAGTTGATGATTACAGTAGGTTTTGTTGGCTGAATCTCTTGCAATCCAAGAGTGAAACTCTTACTATGTTTCAGAGGTTTCAAGTCATGGTTGAGAGACAGTTTGAGTGTAAAATTCAGTGTAGTCAATCTGATTTTGGTGGGGAATTTCAAGCCTTTGATAAGCTGGTGACTCAGCTAGGCATTGAACATAGATTTTCGTGTCCCTGTACTCCTCAACAGAATGGAAGAGTGGAAAGAAAGAATAGACAGATCGTTGAAGTTGGTTTATCTCTTCTTATTACTGCAGGCATGCCTATTAAATACTGGAATTTTGCTTTTCAAATTGTTGTTTATCTAATAAACAGGTTACCTGCTTCTGCTCTTAATTTTAGTACTCCTTATGCTCTTTTGTATCAAAAGGATCCTGATATTTCTCATTTAAAGACCTTTAGTTGCCTATGTTTTCCTTGTCTTCGACCTTATCGTGCTCACAAGTTGGAGAACAGGTCTTGTATTTGCTGTTTTCTTGGCTACAGTAACAAGCATAAAGGGTTCTTGTGTCTTGATATGGACTCAAAAAGAATCTATGTGTCTAGGCATGTCGCTTTTGCAGAGGATACTTTTCCCTTTTAGTCTACGCAAGGGTGTTCTCCATCTAGTCCTGTTTCTAATTCTCTAATTCCTATCTCCATACCAGTACCACCTCTGCCAGTTCCGACTCCTGCTACTTTAACTCCTGTGACCTCTTCTAGGACTGCTTCTCTTATTAGTCCATCTGTTCCTACTTCATCCCCACCTGATTCTCCTGGTATACATTTTGTTCCTTCGCCAGTGTCTTCTATCCCACCTCCTCCCACTCGCATGGTCACTCGCAGTCAACATGGCATCTTCAAGCCTAAGGTGTACTCAGCTACTAAGTCTTCTTCTTTGACTAAACCTTCCACCTATAAACAAGCTGCTCAATTTCCTTGTTGGCAGGAAGCTATGACAGTTGAATTTCAAGCATTACAGAAAAATCATACTTGGGACTTGGTCCCTTATCCTGTCAATACAAATGTGGTTGGTTGTAGGTGGGTCTATAAATTGAAATACAAGCAGGATGGCTCTATTGAAAGGTATAAAGCCAGGTTAGTGGCTCAAGGGTTCACTCAAACTCATGGTTTAGACTACTTTGACACCTTCAGTCCTGTGGTCAAGCCTGCTACAATTCGTGTGGTTCTCACTCTTGCTTTGGCATATGATTGGCCTGTCCAGCAACTTTATGTCAACAATGCCTTTCTCAATAGAGATCTAGCTGAAAAGGTTTACATGAAGCAACCTCAGGGTTTTGAAGATTTTCATTTCCCCCATCATGTGTGCAAGTTGAAGAAGGCACTTTATGGTTTGAAACAAGCCCCTAGAGCTTGGTTTACCAAACTTAGATCTACCTTGGTCGCTTGGGGGTTTGTGTGCACTACTTCTGATAATTCTCTCTTTGTTTTTACCTCTGCACAAGTTATTTTGTTCCTGCTGGTTTATGTTGATGACATTATCTTGACTGGTAATAACAAGCAGGTCATTACTTCTCTTATCACCTCATTGAACTCTCAATTTTCCCTCAAAGATCTTGGTTCATTGCACTACTTTCTGGGCATAGAGACCCCTTGGCTTCCGCATGCACTTCATTTGTCTCAAACCAAGTATATCACTGACCTGCTCCAAAAAGCTGGCCTTACTGATTCTAAACTAGTTCCCACACCTATGGTAAGCTCTCACATTTTGTCACACTCATGGGGTGCCTCTGCCTAATCCTACTCTCTATCGCAGCCTTGTTGGTGCTTTACAATATTGCACCATTACAAGGTCTGACATAGCCTATTCTGTTAATCGTTTGTGTCAGTTCTTTAGTGCTCCTACTGATGAACACTTCAAAGTTGTCAAGCGTGTTCTTAGATACCTCAATGGCACTCTTCACTTTGGCCTCACTTTCCCTCGTGCTGCTTCTCTCCCTTTGGTGGCTTATTCTGACTTTGACTGGGCTGGCTGTCCTGATGACAAGCGCAGCACCAGTGGTCATGCTGTTTTCTTTGGTGGGAGTCTTGTTTCTTGGTGCTCAGGGAAGCAAAAGGTGGTTTCCAGGTCTAGCACAGAGGCTGAATACAGGGCTTTGGCTAATGCTGCTTCTAAACTTCAGTGGCTGCAATCCCTTCTCATGGAACTTCACTTTCCCCTTCCTTAGGTGCCTTTGCTTCTCTGTGATAACATTAGTGCCATGTTTTTGGCTGACAATCCAGTGCTCCATGCTCGCACTAAGCATATTGAAATTGACTATCACTTCATTAGAGAGAAGGTGCAGAATAAGTCTCTTAGAATCTGTCACTTTCCTTCTACTGCTCAGGCTGCTGACATGCTCATCAAGCCTTTGTCCACTTCTAGTTTTCTGGCTAACAGGTCCAAACTATCAGTCCTTCCTCGTCCTGTTAGTTTGCGGGGGGATGTTAAGCAGTTACAGCATCACGTGGCTGCACTGGACAAAGGGTAGTTTAGTCAATGCTAGGTAGTCAGTTAGTTAGGCCAGCTGTTAATTAAGTTAGTTAGTTGTGCCACATCAGCACATTAGTTCTAGATTGTAATTATGTATTTGTGAGTCATCCTTCTATAAAAAGGATGCTGATGTACGTGATTCAGTTAATGAAAATAAGTACTATTCAGATGCACTTTCCCCTTTGACTTTCATCTTTCTTTTCTCTCTTTACTCTCTCATTTCTTCTTCTGGTTTCTTCTGGTATACTTCTCTTCTTCTCTGTTCTTAGATGATTCAACCTGGAACTATCTCATCAAGACTTTCACTCTATAATTCACATATGCTTCCCTCGGAAACAGTGAAACATAAGGAGCCATGTAGTTGTAAATCTTCCTAATCCACTGCAAATGCTTTTCTGTATTCTTTTCCCCATCTACCCACACAGTTAGGTATTGAATCTTGTAAAGAATCCCATTTCTGTGAGGGAAAGGAATTGAAGACTCTGGAATTCTGCTCATCATACCACCATAAAGGTTCCAAATCATCAAGGGACCATCTTCTTGAAGAAACCTCTTCCATAGCCCTTTGAGCGCGATTTTAGGTACTAATTCTCTCACAAAATCTGACTTGCTTTTGAAGTAAACCTTGGATGTGGATTTCCCTGGAAGAAGAACCTCAGGAGGTGTCCCATTTGGATAACCAGCAATATAGAGAATAGATTTGATCCAGCTAGTTTCCGAGCAATCATTTCTTGCTAACCCTAATTCAGGGAAGCTCTTCCTCATAACTTGGAGAAGTGTATTAGCCCCACCAAGAAATAGAGCATTCTAAGAAGTTATCATAGTTCTCTTACCAGCAACACTAGAATTGCCGGTTTGAATGATGACTCTAATAAAGAGATTTTCATCAATATTGGGTGCCACTTGCTGCCATCTATAAAGAAGCTTAGTTGCATTTTGCTCTAAGCTCTTAGTAACTGTGAAAACTGTCATAGTTCTAGGAACAGGTACAAGATTTATCTTCCACCCGAGAATAATACCAAAGCTTCCACCTCCACCTCCTCTAATTGCCCAAAATAGGTCTTCCCCCATGGCTGCCCTGTCAAGAATTCTACCATTAACATCAACAAGTCGCGCATTAAGGACATTGTCAGCTCCTAACCCATACTTTCTCATCATAGAACCATAAGCACCTCCTGTGATATGTCCACCAATGCCTAAGCTTGTGCAAAGGCCAGCAGGGAAGCCATGAACCTCACTTTTCTCAGAAATTCTGTAATAGACTTCGCCTATCATGGCGCCAGTTTGAATCCACGCGGTTTTGTGCCTGACATCAACATTGACAGCACGAAGCCTTGGGAGATCTAAGATCAAGAAGGGCTTCTCAATTAGTGAAACATAAGAGAGCCCTTCATAGTCATGGCCTCCACTGTGTACTCTTATGTGAATACCTTGCTTCTTTGCACAAATAACTGCAGCTTGGACTTGAGATTCATGGATTGGAGTGAATCTAAAATCAAGTTTGGGCATTGAAGGCACCAAGTACTTGAGATTTTGAGCAGTGGACTCAAGGATTGAGGTGAATGAAGAAGCATTATTAGGAGTGTAAAATGTTGTGGTAAATGAAATTGGAACCGGAGAATTGAGTGTTAAACATTGTTTAAAGCTTTTTTGATTTGGACCCAAACTGCTGAATGAAACTGATAACAGAAGAACAAAACTTGCTAAGAATAGCATCAGAGAAAGCATGATTTAGTTTCCTCTGTTTCTGTTTCTGCTTCTTTGGTTTAGAATTCATTTTTTTTTTCTGGGGTGCTATAGTTATATTCCAAGAGTGATGCTACTTTGCAGTGGCAATATACGTGTGCTTTGAGCGAAGGAAAACGTCATCTTGAAGGTATTTGATATTATTTGGTTATGGTAGAGTTGAAATTATGACAGTGTAGAATAAAGTTAGGTATTGAGTCCAAGCAATACCTATAAAGCGTGTTCTAATAAAACATACCTTAAGGCTAAAATGTGCTTGATGTAATAGCCATTGACGAGATCTCTGTAACGCTTGTGAAAGGTGAGCTTGTAATATCTCTTCTCATCTGGTTGAGGATGGAATATTGAGAGTGAAAATTGGTTTGGATTACTAGAAATTTTACTTGCAACCCACCATAACTTTACTCCTTGGAATTCATCTGTGATCCCTTCATTGTCGTCCATGCTAAGGACTAGTGAGGTTTGGCTATCGTTGACCACTTCAGGTTTGACGCAGCGAGAAAGCAATCAAAGAAACCTCAAACACAGTCAAAGGAACCTCAAAGACAAACTGTATAGTTCTCAAAGTAAGTGAATAATATTCTGAATGCGGCTACAATGAAACATAAAGCTTAAGTACTAAAAGGAATACCTAAAACATTACAAAAGAAATCGGCAAACTAGAAAACAGCCCAAAACTGACGTTTCTGAGGGATTTTGGTCCCAAAACTGGCATCAATCGAGTTGCCACAACGTGGGCCTCTGAACAAGCTTAAAACGGCGGGTCATGGGCCCCGTAACTCCACCCGAGCTGAAAGTTATGCCTTTATTACTGAAACATGTCAATTAGGACCTCTTTTCTTTTGTCTCTTATTATGCTCTGCCTGATCCATGAAATCTCTTGCGACCCGATCCACGTCAAGCTTTGAGCCTTAAGACATGTTCAATTAGAACATGTTTTATAGGCTATAGCGTGTTTATTTTTAATAAAACATGAATAAAACTTTTTTTTTGTCCTTGAAAAATTCTCAGCTAATGACAAATTAGTCATTCAAAAATTTTTGGTAACAATTAGGTCCTTGAATTGCTATTCCGTCTGAAAAATTAGTTCTCCGTTTGGTGACGTTAAGTGAGATTAGATGAAAAAATCCACGTAGCACGTTAAGTGCTGACGTGGCTGTTAAGTGATGATATGACACCTTAAAAAAAATTTTTGCTGACATGGCACCTTAAAAAAGTTAAAAAAAAAAAAGCTTCTCTCTCTAAAAAAAAAAAGCTTTTCTCTCTCCGCCATACCCGTTCACCTGGTGCAAATGGCTTTCTTTTTTCATGATATACCAATCAGAATGGAGGACCCTACTGATGGTCCCAGTCAAAGCCTTGCAAGTTATCTCATGAACTTCCTCTGTTTATGGGGGTTGATTTCCTCTTCCTTCCAGATGAACGGGAAGGGAAAGATTCCGGCTTGTACAGTGGGACCTCTTTCGATTCGACCCATTGAAAGAGGTTGGAATGATTCCTGTTCCTGTGTACTCTCCCCATGAAAGCACAACAACGGGAGTAGCTCCTGCTTTTCTCATACTTAGGCCTCCGAAGAAGAGAATTAACTAACTATCCCGAAGAAGGGAAGGAAAAGGATAACCTTTATTTAAAGGAGTCTTCTTAGCTTTGATAACCTTTATTTAAAGGAGTCTTCTTAGCTTTAAAGAGGCCTTGAAGGAGTGAAAGAGAGAAGAAATAGTAAGTTGATAATAGCACATTTGAGACCGTCCCAAAGCCCCCGAAGCTCAACTTGTTGTACATCTTTAGCTTCCATATACATATAGCCAGCTGCAATGATCCCACCAACGCCACCATGAATATAGTTAGATTCTTTTGACCAAGGAGCTTAGCCCATCCATCCTAATCCCGGTTGACGATGTTCTTCTACTTGCTTTAGTTTCATGTTGCCTTGCTTGCCAAGAGAATAACCAATATCATGGATAGTAATGTGTTTGATAATTTTATTCATGTCTTAGGCTGCTTAAATAAGCAAAGCCCAACTAATTCTACGTACAATATGCCGAAATAAAAGATCACTACTGATCAACAACATGCCATAAAAGAGAGTAATAGAAAGCTAAAAGAAATGCAACAGAAAAAAGATAATGCCCAGCCCAGTTGACTCAGTCCGAGTTACATGTGCCCCACGCCCAGTTGACTCAGTCCGAGTTACATGTGCCCCACGCCCAGTTGACTCAGTCCGAGTTACAGGTGCCCAACGTTCTGTATTTTTACCACGCCCAATCCGAGTTACTTGTGCCCAACGTTCTCCTCAAATGGCTTCAACTGAGATGGATGGCACCAAGCAAAGGTCCCATCTCCAAAGTATGCCACAAGGAAATGGTTTTTCTGCTTCAACTTCACAGTAGACTCGGATCTACCAAGCAAAGGTCCCATCTCCAAAGTATGCCACAAGGAAATGGTTTTTCTGCTTCAACTTCACAGCAGACTCGGATGCACCAAGCAAAGGTCCCCCTCCTAGTGCTCTGAGGTTCGAGCTTTAGCTTTTTCCGGCGAAGGAGATGAACCCTCAGCTGGGGAAGAGAGAGAGAGAAATAAGAGAGGAGGGGTAGAGAGAGAGAGAGAGAAATAAGAGAGACGGCCCAATTGCCACGTCAACGTGCCAAATCATCAACTAATTGTCACATCAGTACTTAACGTGCCACGTGACAATTTTTGTTAAGTCTCACTAATGGACCCTAACGGAAGACTAATTTGTCAGACGAAATAACAATTCAAGGACCTAATTGTCACTAAAAAATTTTAAATGACTAATTTTTCATTAGCTAAATTTTTCAAGGACAAAAAAATGATTTTACTCAAAAAAATATTTTTTCATCTTTTTAAACAATGAACACGTTTTATCTTGACATGCCCTATAGCGTGTTCAATTCATACACGCTATATTTATGTATAGCGTGTTCTCCCTTACATATAAAAAATAATAAATATTTAAAATTACTCATTTTAGATAAATAGTTTGAAAATTGTCCTTTTTACTTAAATAGTTTATAAATGTGTATTATTTAGGTCAATTTACCTAATACAAATGTCCCACTGGTGTATGAAATTGAAAGTCGAATCCCAAATTAATATATAGTATTGGAGATTTTTTGAGTACTTCATTTATAATTTTTGTCCCCAACAATTCATTATCTAATGTGCACATTAACCACAACAATTTCCACATGATCTTTTTGAAATCTAAATTGCATGCAAATTAAATTACCTTATACGCTGAAAGTGGCCGATTAGACTAAACATATTGTAGTTGAGTGATGTTGAGATCATTCTCAAGGCTTGTGGATTATATGTTCAAATCCATAGTCGTAGCCAAAAGTACCAAAAAAATTGGCCAATAAGAATAAAGCAACAGAAGACATTGCAGAAATATGTTTAACTGGTCAACATAAAAATTTTAGTATAAGCCACTAAGACCCTCTTTAGATTGCATATATTATGACTTATTAAAGTTTTTCTACTATTATAAGTACTTATATGCAAATAAAATTATGTTTAGTTTAGCTTATGTGAATAGCTTATTATTCTCCAAAAAAGTGCTTTTACGTCATTTTATGAAGCAATTTTTTAGAGTTTCTAGGAAAAAGATCTTGTGGAAACTCATAACAGCTAAATCGATAGTTGTTTTGAAAAATTTTGGGACAAAAATATCCCTAAATGATAGTGAAAATTCTACTAAAGTCCAATGGCCAATCTCCATTTTTATGATATTAAAAGAGCTTCTCTATTTGAATATCTAAAAGAAAAATTAAATTAACTTATTGTATAATAAGGCTTCTCACTTAAGAAATTCGTATGTTAGCACTTAAATAAGCTGTTTACTTAAATGAGACTTATGTGTAATATAATAATGAGGGGTTTAGATAATTTATAAGAGGTTAGAAATTCAAACACCCTTGCAATCATGTGATGAAAAGAAAACTTCAGAAAATGGTTGTAGTATATATGTAATAGAATAGTCATATCTCTTGAATACAAAGACGAAGAGCACATACCAATATAAGTATAAATAAAACTTGGCACGTAAGTATAATAACTATAGTACTATTTTGCCTCCAAAGATGCAGCAATAGCCCTTTGAATGTGGCATATATATAGACAGACAGCTCAAAAGACTTTAAAAATATAGCATGAAAATTCATGTAATAAGAGTTTGTCGTTTTTTTATCGAAAAAAGAAAATAGAGGTACACAAAAAACAAACTGCAAAGCTAACTTGAGTCACAAACACATTCGAAATATGAGATGTCAAGATCTATTTCAATTCAAAAATCAAAAGTTTAAGGTGTTAATAAGAGGCCTCAAAATGATAATAAATCTAACATGCCCTACACATGAAGCTTCTTTGAGCTTGAAAGTTAATTGGACAAAACACAAATTCACCTTATTTTGTAATGAAATTTAAATTTAATCTAAATTTTAAAGTTGAAATGGTTTTTAACACAATAAAAAAGTAAATAGACCCTCGATATGATGACAAAAATAAGAGTGAAACAAGCTGGCCAGGTTTGTAATCTCATGTAATTAGTTTCAACTTGCACATGCCTATCCCAGACCAAGTTGTAAGGCCATTGGGCTCTGCTTTGATGTTAAAAGTGACACCATTAAAGCTAGAGGGGCAAACATAAAGGCCCCAATTTTTATTCTAACCATAACTCCAAAGCATGCTATCGTTTCCTATGTTGCCGATAGGAATGAACCACACAAAGTCCAATGCTTAAGTCAGTAAAAATACAAAGCTGAATAAGGAGAATGGTTATGTCTGGATGTACCTGGGTGGATTTTCCTTTTATAGTGGAGTCCTAGGGCTATACAAAGTCCAATGCTTAAGTCAGTAAAAATACAAAGCTGAATAAGGGGAATGGTTATGTCTGGGCTTGAGTGATGTTACCTGGGTGGATTTTCCTTTTATAGTGGAGTCCTAGGGCTAGATTTTAATTTGCGTTGAGGGAGCCTTAATTGGCATTAGTCCCTATATAAGGATTGGGCCCAGTAGGGTATCTATACATGCTCTGCCAAGGTTTCCAAATGAACATCCATATACCTTTAACATAATGTAAACCCAACGTGCAGGAAGACTAAAAATCCACTTCTTATTTATATTCTTAAGGTAATCATTTCCAAACCCATGATCAGGAAACATTTTGTAAGCAATATGTGAGTGTTGTGAATGTTAACTAATATGAAATATGAAAGTTTTACGTTAGATTAAAAAAAAAAAAAAAAGGAGTAAGATATGTAGTATATAATACTTGGACTGATTCAAAACTTATATCTTAAGCTTTTGAATCAAGTTAGTATTTATCTAAATATATTATGCTACACTCTCCCTATCAACTCATTCCAATGGGATTGGTGGATGGCAGTGTACATTATTCATTCTATGAGGGACTTGGAAGGAAAGAAATGATACTACTTTAACTTCCTTGATATTTAGCTGATTTTACACTTCCCTCGTATTTTGAATACCTACATCAACTTCTCTTACATTTTAAAAAGACGCTACACATAAACCCAATGCATAACAGAATCATTAACTGTGGTGTTAGTCAATGGTGAAAAGGCTAACTAAGGAGTGAAACTCCTAAAATGCCCTCAACCAAGCTTCAAACTTTTTCGTTTGTGGCCCAAAATAAAATCTTATTACACAAACACAACTTCAATCCCTTGTATTCTGTCCAAGTTCTTTTCTTGTCAAACCGGGTAAAAAAATTGGACAAAAACATACAGCATATCATGTAAACCTGAAAAACAGAACCCATGAAACTCCAACACCCATAAATCAAGAAAATAAATCTGGACAGAACAGAATATACAGCAAATTTAAGCAAAGCCAAATGAAATTTGGATAGATTCAACCCCTGCAGAGGAGAGCGATGCATAGTCAATTTGTATGCCAATTGAACTGAAGGAGAAGACATATAGCTGACACTATCATCGTAGTCAAGGGATAAGATGTCTATTACTTATTAAAAAGCAGCATAGAAAACTAAGTTGGAAAGCATGTTTTGGTAATTATGAAGCCAATGAAAATTGAAACAAGGATACCATCATACCAACTAAGTTCAGCAGTATAGAGTGGACTAATAACAGAGCCAACCACAAAGAAGCGAAAGCAACAAATGATTGTAAACTTGTAGGGACACCTACAAATATACTATTTCCAGAAAAGCCTTTTCAAAACCAATATAGAATCCATTTCCCACCACTTCGAGAGCACAGGTTTGGAAAATAGTTCCACTAAGATGCTGGTAAAGGTGTACATATAAACGTAAGATGGTGTATAATTAGCATAACTCCAAACAAACATCCCCTTCAACAAAAGCATAATGAATTATATATATAGAAAACTGTAGTGGCCCATTCTGTTGGCCCAACAGATCAAAGGGCCCAGCAGTCTAAAAGGCCCATTTCTCCAGAAGCACAGAATCCAATTTGTCAGCTCATCTCATTCAGTTCCCTATAAATACCCCACAAATTCCAGGTAATGGACTTTTAGATTCTCTGTCACAATTAATACCATCAAGCTCGAATTGAACTAATTTAATCTTCGTAGCCCGAAAATACAAATTCGGCCTAGTTTGTCCATTTCAGGTTAGCTCAGATAAACCCGACCTATTAGATCGTCATCCGATCTCCGTGACATACACCGACCTTGAACTCAGGCATCGTCATTTGGCACCGTCTATGGGAACATCGTTCAGATTTCCTTCAACACCTACAAATCTCATTGGTTGATCCTGAGTCTAGCATTATGGGCACCGATGACCCATCCACCCCAACATATCCGCCTCCCGTCCGAGAGGGCATCTCCACCCCAGTTAAAGAATCACCAGTCCAACCTTCCAACTTGAGGACATCGCCTCGCGTGACCCTACCAGCGATCAATCTCGAAACTATCCAGGAAACCCCTTCCAATGAAGCATGCCCAGAGCAATTCGAAGATACTTTGCATTTCCTCATGCAAGAAATTCAGAATCTAAAACAAGAACGAATTGCAGATAGAGCAAAGCTAGCCGAGTATAGGAGGAAGGAGAATATCCGTGAAGTCGAATCCTCGGGACACTCACTCTACCAACCCTCTATAGAGATCACGAGCAGCGAGTCACAATTTGATGAGCTACAGAGGCTCTCCAAATTAGTGAAAGTTTAAAGTCGGTTTACCAAAGCTACTTGTAGCATAAGGCAACACCAAGTCGAACCAAAGGATTAATCTAGTTAGGGAATCCAATTAGGAAGTTAATTAAATAGGGGGGTTTTGTTGTATAAGTGATTAACAGAAATTGATTGAAAGTGGTAAACTGATTTAAGGAAAGCAACCAATCCAAGTCTAACTAATTCTAATTTTAATCCATCCTTGATTTCAAAGAATCCATTCAATTATTAACCTAGTTCTTGGCCTTAGAACACATCAAGAAGCCTCTTAGTGCTCTATGGATGTCCACTGGTTAAGCAACCAGAATTTGGATCAACTAAGACTAAATGAATTCAGCACTCATTCAAATTAAGTTTTACCTAAGTCCAGAATCTAGCCAAGGTAATTAATCCATCCAAAAGCTTAGAAACATTAATTAACCTTTAATTTCCTCTTTTATCACATGCAATTCAGCAATCAACACATGAAAATCCAAATCCGAATTTAAGCAATTCAAACAGAATAGTTCAGAGGATGGAAATAAGTAGATTAACCACTAAATGAATGACAATCAAAGCATAATCTCAGAATTAATAATCAGAACAGCCAAAACCTAGATTGATTTAAGTAACTAGCCCTCCATCAACAAGAGGAACAAAGTTTACAAAGAACTTAGAGAGAAAACTTAGAAACTAAGAAAAGTAGAAAAGTTCTCTACAAAATATCTTACAAAATATCCTCTTGAATTTCGGCTGCCTCTTTCTGAGTAGATAAACCTTCAAAAATACATGCAAACCCAAACTTCCCTTAGGTCACACTTATTCCCATGGGCCTTAGCTTTTATTGGGCTGTGGTTTGGGCTCAATTGGACTTGTAATGAGGAAGTTAGGCCCATTTAAGTGTCAACAGGTCTCTGGAACCATCAGCCAACTTCGACAGGTAATAAGACCATCAAAAACACATAATCTGAAGAACCGATCTTCATAACAATTAAAGATCTATGCTTCAAGTCCATACGATACCTACAGATCAATTTATGCTTTGAACACTGCATGTGGGTTAGGATCCTGTGACAGCATTTATTCTCTAGCTTCCAGGCTGGATATGACCAGCTAGACGTCCGAATTAGACTTGGGGCTCTGAATCAAAGTTGTATAGCTTTCTCTTAGCTTTCCTACAAGGTAAGATTCAAGATTATTAGATGTCTAGAACTCAAGTTATTGCTGAAAAACAGAGAGTGCATAAAATGCCCAGTATTGCTGAAAAATGCATTTAGGCCCAATTGGATCCAAACTCATGAAATATGGCCCAAGCCCACTCAATTCAGCCCAAAAGAGGTTTAAAAGACTAAATATGAGGGTTAACTACTGTATAAAAAGTGTATTCATCACAATTCACTCAAGATCTCCCTACCAACCTTTTGAATAGCTTAGAAACTTTGTTGAACGCGCGTAAGGGAAAAATTTCCTAGATTTTCAGCTCTCCTAAGCTTTCCCCGCCCACTTTTGAAAAGTAGAAAAGAGTAGGAAGACACCCTTTTACCCAACACATCCTTAACTATGTTGTCTCTACTACCTTCAGGCAGCCTCAACTTAAACCATTCAACGGATCATCTAATCCTAGGGAGCACCTGGAAAACTATAATTCCATTATGCTCCTCAGTGGCACTTGCGATGAGATCATGTGCTGCGCTTTTCCCACCACCTTACGCCAAGCAACCCTTCAATGGTTCTCCAACCTCCCCCTTAAATAGCATAGCCAATTTTGATAAGCTATCTAAGCTTCTACAAGATCGCTTCTCCACAAGCATGACTTATCAACCATCTTCGGCCATTTTAGCCACTTTGAAGCAAGAAGAGACTGAATCTCTGAAGGATTATGTGAATCGGTACACCAGACTTTCTTTACAAGTTCGGGATTTAACGGATTTAGTAGCCATGCATGCTATCCAGGCGGGCCTCCAACCAGGCCAGCTGCATGAAAATTTAACGCGTGACCCACCTAGCAACCTTCCCGAGCTACTCACCATGACCGCCAAGCACATCAACCTCGAAAAGATGCTAGGCCAGCCAAAGAAAAACAAAGCAAAGAATAAAAAAAAACCTCAAGAAGATCGAAAGGGAGGTCTGCGAGAAAAATCTCCCGTCTTACCCCGGTTCGAGGCATTTACCCCTTTTGAATCAGTCCCGAGCTCGAGTGCTAAAGGAGATATGCTAAACAAAGCTCACCCAACTCTTACAGCCAAAAGGAGATGTAAGCGCGGACAAAGAAAATTATTGCGCTTTCCATCAAGGGAAAGGCCATGGTACATATGATTGCAGACACATTCGCAACCTTATAGAAGACATGCTGAGGAGAGACTATTTGCAGAGATTCATGGCCGATATTCCTTCCCTGGCCCCGAGACCTCGGACTCGAAGTAATCAACCCTAGAGGTCTCCTCCGAGGAATCCCAATCTCGATCAGAATCGATGCCAAAGTCGATCACCCATTTGATGCCAGCCGACCCTTCAAGAAGATCCAAGGTGTAATGCCGCGAGGACTATACACACAATAGCTGGTGGTTTTGCAAGTGGAAGCGTATCTAGGTCCTCTCAGAAAAGGCATGAACGAGCTGCAGAAATGCATAAGAAAGAAGTGCTTCATACTACCACTGTAGTTCAAAAAAATCAGAGCACCACGATCATATCATTTTCAGATAATGACTATAGAACTATAGACAGGGAACACGATGACCCTATGGTAATTTCATGTTTTGTGGCAAATTATAAAGTGTGGAAGGTCCTGATCGACCAGGGGAGCTCGGCAGACGTCCTTTTCTCCCGAACTTTCGAACAATTGGACATCCCATCTTCCAACCTCGAGTATTACCCCGGGACTTTGGTCGAATTCTTAGGAGCTCACGTCGATGTGCGGGGAACTATCACTTTTTGAACTACATTTGGAGAGTACCTTGACTTGGCCAGTGCTGAGGTCAGGTTTCTAGTCATCGATTGCCCATCAGGATACAATGCAATTTTAGGACGCCCTTCCCTTAACAGAATTGATGCCATTGTCTCAATAAAACATTTCCTCCTTAAATTCTCAACGATGTCAGGGCAAGTCGAGCAAGCCAGAGGAGACCAGCTCCTAAGAAGAACATGCTACAATATCAGCCTGATCATCGACTACTCGTAACCTCCGAAGTATGGCACCCCGAAAGGGACAATCTTGAACAGTCAGATCCCCTTTTAAGAGCTTGACAACAGAGAGCAGAAGGTCGAGCACCGACCCGAGCCCAAGGGAGATCTCATAGCATTTCAAGTTGGCCAAAGTAGCGACCAGACAGTCCAAGTCAGGTCTGGTATGCCCCTAGAGAACTTCAAGAAGCCGACCTCTTGGCAGTAAATTTTGACCTGTTCACGTGGACAACTTCTGACATGCTAGGTATTGACCCGACTTTTCTCTGTCATAAACTTTTTGTAAACACAGGTGCCAAACCGATATCTCAGAAGAAGATAATCATTGGCTCTTATAAGCAAAACACAATCCAAGAAGAGGTACAAAAACTACTAAATGTTGGTTTCATAAGAGAACTATCATATGCTACATGACTATCTAATTTAGTCATGATAAAGAAAGCAAATGGCAAATGGCGGATTTGTGTAGATTTCTCCGACCTTAATAAAGTTTGCCCCAAAGATCCATATCCCCTTCCAAGCATTGACAAGCTTGTGAATAGAGCATTGGGGTATAAACTTCTGAGTTTCATGGACACCTATTCAGGATATAACCAGATCCGAATGCATCACGACGATGAGGAAAAAACATCCTTCATCACCGAGAAGGCCATCTACTGCTACAAGGTGATGCCATTCGGCCTGAAGAATGTGGGCGCGACATACCAAAGGTTGGTCGACAAGGTCCTTAAAAATTAAATCATCAGGAATGTCGAGGTATACGTGGATGACATGCTAGTTAAATCAAACTCTGACTCAGAGCACCTTACGGACTTGGAAGAGACATTCATTGAGCTCCGAAAGCATAACATGAGGTTGAATCCCTGTAAATGCGCCTTTGGGGTCGAGGTTGGCAAATTCCTCAGTTTCATGTTAACTCATAGAGGCATCGAGGCCAACCCCGACAAATGCCAGGTCATCATCAATATGGAACCACCAAGAACTATACGAGTCATTCAACGGTTAGCAGAAAGGATTGCAACCCTTTTCAGGTTTATGTCGAAGTCAGCGAACAAAGCTCTCCCTTTTTTCAAAACTCTTAAAAAACTTAAGCATTTCCAATAGACCATTGAATGTCAACAAGCGTTCGATCAGTTGAAAGAATACCTAGCTTCACTGCCTATCCTCTCTAAACCCAAGCATGGTGAAACTTTGTTTATATATTTGGCCAGCAGTGACCAAGCAATAAGCTCGACCTTAGTCCGAGAACAGGATAAAATGCAATTCCCCATATACTACACCAGTCACGCTCTCTAAGCCTCGGAACTCAAGTACCATAAGATTGAAAAGTTAGCTTACGCTCTCCTCCTTTTGGCCCGCCACCTACGACCATATTTTCAGAACCATTTGATAACAGTTCGAACTGACCAACCTATCTGGCAAATCCTTCAGAAATTTGACCTAGCAGGGCGAATGCTCAGTTGGTCTGTAGAGCTCTCTGAGCATTCCCTGGTATATGAGACAAGAGGAGCAATCAAAGCTCAAGCCCTTGCCAACTTCATAGTCGAACTTACCAAACCTAAAGATCTCATGTCAGAAGATTCTCTCACATGGACACTTTTTGTGGACGGATCTTCTAACCTCAAAGGAGGCGGGGCAGGGATAGTCGTTGAGGGATCAGAAGGAATAATCATCGAGCAATCACTATGTTTCGAGTTCCCAGTCTCCAATAACCACGCATAATATGAGGCACTCATTGCCAGCCTACGTCTGGCCCTGGAGCTCGGTGTAGAAACTCTTAAGGTCCAAATGGATTCACAATTGGTCACCAGCCAGATAAAGGGATAGTATCAGGCAAAAGACCCTCAAATGGCTAAGTACTTTAACACAACCAATACCTATATATCTAGCCTTAAAGAATTCGAGATACATTATATCCGAGAACCGAGAATACCCGAGCAGACATTCTCTCTAAACTCGCCAGCAGCAAAAAGTCTGGCCATAACCAGACAATGATACAAGAGATTATTCTTTGTCTAAGCATTGTTGAGTGGTTTTTATACTCATTCTTTAGGTATCATTGACTCAAGTATTTGGTTGTTTTTTGAGGATTAATTTCCATTTAATGGGATGTTAATGTTAAATTGTAGGTTTCATGGGTTAAAGAGAACAAATGAAGATTTTGGGAAGGTTTGGGACAGAATCCAAGAGTCGCAGAGCCAATAAACCAGAGTTGCGACCCCTGGAGCATTAGAATGGAAGACTCGGACAGAAACCCAGTGCCGCAACCCCTATTTATTAGAGCCGAGGCGCTCAAATCCTCATGGGACCATAGGTTGAGAGTCGCGGAGCCCAAAAAATAGGGCTGCGACGCTCGTAAGTGAGGAAGACTAGTATATTGTCCAGAGGAGCAGGGCCGCGGCACCCAAAACCCAGGGCGCGGCACCCGTGGCTGAGTTATTCTGACGTGGCTTCGTTTCTTTAGTTTTTAAGGCTTTCTTGTGGGAAGTATAAAAAGGAAAATTTTAGGAATTTTAAGGTGGTTCATTCTTAAACGTTTTTGGAGAGCAAAAATGAGGCAAAGCAAGGATTGAAGAGAAGATTCGCGAAGCTGAATCTATCTCCATACCAGAGTTTTTCTTCTTCTGCTCTTGAACCAAGTTTAGATTCTACTTGTTCATGTTCTCTTCTTCTATTATGAACTAATTTTCTTATCTAGAACTACGATGTAGCCTAATTAGGACCAGATGTAACTCCTTATGAAATTAATTCCAAGATTTATCTTTTCAATTTTAGTGTTCATCTCTTCTCTTAATGCTTCTGATTATCTAGCCAATAATGAGATGATAGGTTAATCACAATGAGACCAGAAGGAGAATTGTGTGTCTAGTTCTTTGGAGTAAACATCATGAGTTACATGGGGGATAGGATTATACCTCTATGACTCATGAATCAGTTAAAAAGATCCACATAACCTAATGAATTCATAATTATTGTAAATCGTATAGGAATATACAAGGTTAGTAATTAGAGATATTTACACTATACCTTAGGAGAGGCTAGTGAATAAATTAGGGAATCTTGATTTGCAATTAGGAAGATAAATTGGTGTTAATGGAATAAGGAACGACAGCTAGGAATAATTATGGTGAAATAGGAACCCTAGGTTTCTTCTCTCTTGTTAATTCTATCATTTTATTGGTTTAGCTTGTTATTTTTTTGGTTTAGTTTATTTTCATTCTATTTTAAGTTGTTTCTTGAAAATCTCTCCATATTGATTGATTGGATAAAATTAAGGTTAACCAAATTTCGATAGTTGATACATTAGTCCTCGTGGGAACAATACTCTATCTCATCTTATTACTTGGAAACGATAACGTACACTTGCGTTTGAATTTTTCACAACAAGCATTGACCACAGTAAAATCGCCAGCATTGGCGAAGAGACACTATCGTGGATGACTCCAATCATACGTTATCTACAAAAGGGAGAACTACTAAGGGAGAAAGCAGAAGCTCGGAAGTTACAAAGAATTGTGTGCAACTACTATCTCGAGGGAAGCACGCTATACAAACGTGGATATTACAATCCACTTCTAAAATGCTTGCCCCTAGGGAATTCCCTTTACGTCTTGCGAGCTGACGTGTCGGACCTCGTAAAGAAATGCGACAAATGCCAGAAATTAGCCCATATCCACTTAGCCCCATCCTCCGACCTTCACACTTCAGTTGAACCTTGGCCTTTCTGCCGTTGAGGTTTGGACCTCTTAGGTCCATTCTCCATAGCAGTCGGATAGAGGAAATTTCTAATTGTTGTTATAGATTATTTTTCTAAATGGATTGAGGCCGAACCTTTGGCTACCATTACAGCAAAAAATGCTAAGAAATTTGTTAAAACCTTCATCATTTGTAGGTTCGGAATCTCACACACCATAACAACAGACAATGGAACCTAATTCACAGAAACAGGGTTCCAAACTTTTTGTGCCGACTTGCAGATCAGACTGAACTTCACTTTGGTCGAGCATCCTCAAGCAAATGGGCAAGTCGAAGCAGTCAACCGAATAATACTCGAAGGACTAAAAAAATGGTTGGATCATGCTGAAGGAAGTTGGACTAAAAACTTCCCTAGGTACTGTGGTCCTACCGGACAATCCCTAGACCTCCACCAGGGAATCACCTTATAAACTCACATATGGAGCTGAAGCGATGATATTGGTAAAGGTCGGAAAACCCAGCTAAAGGAGGGAGCATTTCCATACCGACCAAAACCAAGAAGCAATGCAAACAAATTTGGAATTGCTTGATGAAGAACAAGGAAAAGCTAGACTTACGATGCTAGCATACAAGCAGTGAATCACGAGATATTACAACACCAAAGTTAGAACTAAAGAGTTTCGAGCAGGTGATCTCGTCCTCCAGAAGGCTGACATCACAAGAAAACACCTCAACGAAGGCAAACTTGCCCCAAATTGGGAAGGTTCATACCTAGTACAAGAAGTCTTGGGCAAAAGGGCCTATAAACTTGTAACTAGGGAGGGTCTCTAGGTTCCTAGAACTTGGAATGTAAGGAATCTCAGAATATATGAAGAGTAATATTTTGTCAAAATGAAAATCAACCCCTGTTTGCAACCTCCATCGCGAGTGCAAACCGACCTCTATTTGTAACCTTCATCGCAAGTACAAACCGACCTATGTTTTCAACCTTTCGCGGACAAACATCTATCAAGGACCAATATCCTTGTAAAAATTGATTAATCGATGTTTTGCGACCATGAAATCGATTAGAATACCCAGGCTTATTACTTGGCATTCATTAAATTTTACTTATACGTAGATAAAATTATGTTTAGTTAAGCTTATGTAAATAACTAATTATTCTCCAAAAAAGTGCTTTTAGTTTATTTTATGAAGCAATTTTTTAGAGCTTCTAGGAAAAAGATCTTGTGGAAATTCATCATAGCTAAATCGATAGTTCTTTTGAAAATTTTTGGGACAAAGATATCCCCAAATAATAGTGAAAATTCTACTAAAACTCCACTTTTCTGATATTAGAAGCGTTTCTCTATTTGTATATCTAAAAGAAAAATTAAATTAATTTATTGTATAATAAAGCTTCTCACATAAGACCTTCTTATGTTAGCACTTAAATAAGCTGTTTACCTAAATGAGACTTAAGTGTAGTATAATAATAAGGGGTTTTAATAATTTATAAGAGGTTAGAAATTGAAACACCCTTGCTATCATGTGATAAAAAGAAAACTTCAGAAAATGGTTGTAGTATATATGTAATAGAGTAGTCATATCTCTTGAATACAAAGACGAAGAGCACATACCAATATAAGTCTAAATAAAACTTGGCACGTAAGTATAATAACTATAGTACTATTTTGCCTCCAAAGATGCAGCAATAGCCCTTTGAATGTGGCATATATATAGACAGACAGCTCAAAAGACTTTAAAAATATAGCATGAAAATTCATGTAATAAGAGTTTGTCCTTTTTTTTATCGAAAAAAGAAAATAGAGGTACACAAAAACAAACTGCAAAGCTAACTTGAATCACAAACACATTCGAGAGATGAGATGTCAAGAACTATTTCAATTCAAAAATCAAAAGTTCAAGGTGTTAATAAGAGGCCTCAAAATGACAATAAATCTAACATGGCCTACACATGAAGCTTCTTTGAGGTTGAAAGTTAATTCGACAAAACACAAATTCACCTTATTTTGTAATGAAATTTAAGTTTAATCTAAATTTGAAAGTTGAAATGGTTTTTAACACAATACAAAAGTAAATAGACCCTCGATATGATGACAAAAAATAAGAGTGAAACGAGCTGGCCTCTCTTACGAGGTTTGTAATCTCATGTAATTAGTTTCAACTTGAATATGCCAATCCCACACCAAGTTGTAAGGCCATTGGGCTCTGCTTTGATGTTAAAAGTGATACCATTAAAGCTAGAGGGGTAAACATAAAAGCCCCATTTTTTATTCTAACCATAACTCGAAAGCATGCTATCGTTGCCTATGTTGCCGATAGGAATGAACCACACAAAGTCCAATGCTTAAGTCAGTAAAAATACAAAGCTGAATAAGGAGAATGGTTATGTCTGGGCTTGAATGATGTTACCTGGGTGGATTTTCCTTTTATAGTGGAGTCCTAGGGCTAGATTTTAATTTGCGTTGAGGGAGCCTTAATTGGCATTGGGCCCTATATAAGGATTGGGCCTAGTTGGGTATCTATACATGCTCTGCTAAGGTTTCCAAATGAACATCCATTTACCTTTAGCTAATGTAACCCCAACATGGAGGAAGACTAAAAATCCACTTATTTATATTCTTGAGGTAACATTTCCAAACCCATGATCAGGAAACATTTTGTAAGCAATATGTGAGTGATGTGAATGTTAAGTAAAATGAAATATAGAAGTCTCACATTAGATTAAAGGAAAAAAAAGAAGTAAGATATGTAGTATATAATACTTGGACTGATCCAAGACTTATATCTTAAGTTTTTGAATCAAGTTAGTGCTTATCTAAATATATTATGCTAGACGCTCCATATCAACTCATTCGAATGGGATCTTTTGCATATTGGTGGATGGCAGTGTACATTATTCAATCTATGAGGGATTTGGAAGGAAAGAAATTATATTATTTTCAGTAAATTACTTTAACTTCCTTTATATTTAGCTGATTTTACACTTCCCTCGTATTTTGAATACCTACATCAACTTCTCTTACATTTTAAAAAGACGCTACACATAAACCCAATGCATAACAGAATCATTAACTGTGGTGTTAGTCAATGGTGAAAAGGCTAACTAAGGAGTGAAACTCCTAAAATGCCCTCAACCAAGCTTCAAACTTTTTCGTTTGTGGCCCAAAATAAAATCTTATTACACAAACACAACTTCAATCCCTTGTATTCTGTCCAAGTTCTTTTCTTGTCAAACCGGGTAAAAAAATTGGACAAAAACATACAGCATATCATGTAAACCAATGCTCTAGGCTTGAAAAGGGTCCAGAAAAACAGAACCCATGAAACTCCAACACCCATAAATCAAGAAAATAAATCTGGACAGAACAGAATATACAGCAAATTTAAGCAAAGCCAAATGAAATTTGGATAGATTCAACCCCTGCAGAGGAGAGCGATGCATAGTCAATTTGTATGCCAATTGAACTGAAGGAGAAGACATATAGCTGACACTATCATCGTAGTCAAGGGATAAGATGTCTATTACTTATTAAAAAGCAGCATAGAAAACTAAGTTGGAAAGCATGTTTTGGTAATTATGAAGCCAATGAAAATTGAAACAAGGATACCATCATACCAACTAAGTTCAGCAGTATAGAGTGGACTAATAACAGAACCAACCACAAAGAAGCAAAAGCAACAAATGATTGTAAACTTGTAGGGACACCTACAAATATACTATTTCCAGAAAAGCCTTTTCAAAACCAATATGGAATCCATTTCCCACCACTTCGAGAGCACAGGTTTGGAAAATAGTTCCACTAAGATGCTGGTAAAGGTGTACATATAAACGTAAGATGGTGTATAATTAGCATAACTCCAAACAAACATCCCCTTCAACAAAAGCATAATGAATTATATATTAGAAAACTGTAGTGGCCCATTCTGTTGGCCCAACAGATCAAAGGGCCCAGCAGTCTAAAAGGCCCATTTCTCCAGAAGCACAGAATCCAATTTGTCAGCTCATCTCATTCAGTCCCCTATAAATACCCCACAAATTCCAGGTAATGGACTTTTAGATTCTCTGTCACAATTAATACCATCAAGCTCGGATTGAACTAATTTAATCTTCATAGCCCAAAAATACAAATTCGGCCTAGTTTGTCCATTTCAGGTTAGCTCAGATAAACCCGACCTATTAGATCGTCATCCGATTTCCGTGACATACACCGACCTTGAACTCAGGCACCGTCTATGGGAACACCGTTCAGATTTCCTTCAACACCTACAAATCTCATTGACTGATCTTGAGTCTAGCATTATGGGCACCGATGACCCATCCACCCCAACATATCCGCCTCCCATCCGAGAGGGCATATCCACCCCAGTTAAAGAATCACCAGTCCAACCTTCCAACTTGAGGACATCGCCTCGTGTGACCTTACCAGCAATCAATCTCGAAACTATCTAGGAAACCCCTTCCAATGAAGCATGCCCAGAGCAATTTGAAGATACTTTGCATTTCCTCATGCAAGAAATTCAGAATCTGAAACAAGAACAAATTGCAGATAGAGCAAAGCTAGCCGAGTATAGGAGGAAGGAGAATATCCGCAAAGCCGAATCCTCGGGACACTCACTCTACCAACCCTCTATAGAGATCACGAGCAGCGAGTCGCAATTTGATGAGCTACCGAGGCTCTCCAAATTAGTGAAAGTTTAAAGTCGGTTTACCAAAGCTACTTGTAGCATAAGATAACACCAAGTCGAACCAAAGGATTAATCTAGTTAGGGAATCCAATTAGGAAGTTAATTAAATAGGGGGGTTTTGTTTGTATAAGTGATTAACAGAAATTGATTGAAAGTGGTAAACTGATTTAAGGAAAGCAACCAATGCAAGTCTAACTAATTCTAATTTTAATCCATCATTGATTTCAAAGAATCCATTCAATTATTAACCTAGTTCTTGGCCTTAGAACACATCAAGAAGCCTCTTAGTGCTCTATGGATGTCCACTGGTTAAGCAACCAGAATTTGGATCAACTAAAACTAAATGAATTAAGCACTCATTCAAATCAAGTTTTACCTAAGTCCAGAATCTAGCCAAGGTAATTAATTCATCCAAAAGCTTAGAAACATTAATTAACTTTTAATTTCCTCTTTTATCACATGCAATTCAGCAATCAACACATGAAAATCCAAATCCGAATTTAAGCAATTCAAACAGAATAGTTCAGAGGATGGAAATAAGTAGATTAACCACTAAATGAATGACAATCAAAGCATAATCTCAGAATTAATAATCAGAACAGCCAAAACCTAGATTGATTTAAGTAACTAGCCCTCCATCAACAAGAGGAACAAAGTTTACAAAGAACTTAGAGAGAAAACTTAGA
>QAOA01003166.1:109752-139310 GCA_003255065.1 Cercis canadensis | reverse complement strand
TCTTTTAACTTTTAATCATGTCTAAATTTTATTCTTTCTTGTTCTCTTCTTCTAGTATGAACTAATTCTCTTATCTAGGGGTACGATGTAGCCTAATTAGGACCAGTTGTAGTTTCTTATGAAATTAATTCCATAATTTATATCTTCAATTTGAGCGTTTATTTCTTCCCTTAATGCTTCTGATTGTCTAGCCAATAATTAGATGAATTGTTAATCACAATGAGACCGGAAGGAGAATTGTGTGTCAAGTTCCTTGGGGTAAATGTCATGAGTTGCATGGAGGATAGAAATATACCTTCATGGCTCATGTAATCAGTTAAAAAGATCCATAGAACTGAATGAATTCGTAATTATTGTAACTTGTATAGGGATATACAGGGTTAGTAATTAAGGAATATTTACACTAGACCTTGGGAGAGGCTAGTGAATAAATTAGGGAATCTTGATTAGTAAATAGGAAGATAAAATGAAGTTAATGGATTAAGGAATGAAAGCTGGAAGTAATTATGGTGAAATCGGAACCTTAGGTTTTCTCTCTTGCTCACTCCATCATTTTGCTGGTTTAATTTGTTATTTTTCTGGTTTACTTCATTTTCATTCTACTTTAAGTTGTTTCTTGAAAATCCTTTCATTCCGATTGATTAGATAAAATCAAGGTTGACCAAATTTCGGTACTTGATGCATTAGTCCTCGTGGGAACGATAAATTTATCTCATTTTATTACTTGCAAACGACAACGTACACTTGCGTTGGAATTTTCACAACAATGATCGGCTCGGCCACAACCACTGTAGGCTTTTCCCTTGTTGTTGTGCTTGCCTCGACTGAAGTCCACTCCGACTCCCCGCTCAGTCTTTTCATAAATTTGGCAACCTTGGATAAGTGCACCATCTCTTCTTTGGTGATCTTCTCTTCTGCCAAAACAAAAACAAACAAAAATAAGGTAGGTCAGTTGTCTTAACAAAGACCTAAGAGAAATAAAGTTGTCAATATCGACCGATTAGATCCCTTGCCCTTAACTTCATGAGCTCGGACTTCTCGTACGTAAGCTTGGATATTACCCTTATTATCCGTCGAGCCTGCTAGTTGTACTCCCCCAGAGCCCGAGCTCGTTCCTTGTTAATGTATTGACTCCACCTTAAAGGGAATTGGGGGCTCCCGTCCTCATGTAAGAAAAAAGCTTTGTATGACCTGGGTACCCCATCCCAGGTCGGCACGGTAACATGAAAGAATTGGTCCTTCCACCCTTTTGCCGATTCCTCGACTAGTTTCATCAAAGACAGTCGAGGACGGCTGGGAATATACACATATTCTTGGTCGGACTCTCTTATGTCTTTCAAACTAAAAAAGTGAAAGAATACGTCTACCTAGACATCTACAAGAAGGATATTACACATGGTTTGGAAAGCACACAGAAAACCCCACCCATTAGTATGGAGTTGGGTAGGGGCCGCGTTCACAATATGGAAAAACTCCATTTCGAAGTTCGTAAGTGGAAGCTCGGGCCTGCCTTATCTAAGAAAGCTACGTTGAAAATAAACAAGTTATTCTCAGGGCAGTTCTCACATACAGGGGAGCTCGAAGGACAGGCCTCCAAGTCGAAGTCATGATAGTCTGTATTTATCTTTTTTTACAATCTTCCCATAAGCCTTCCAAAAACTGAGAACTAATGGACAACTTAATTGACCTAACTCTCCGGTGGATGAAAAGGGGGACCGAGGCCCTCACAGGGCAGACCTCTACAACAAACCTATCGGAAGACTCAGAAGAAGTACATGAACTCTCACTAGACGAACTCATTTTTTCAGAAAATAATAAACTCGACCTAAGACACCTAAACAAATAGGTCAGAAGGGAAGGATTGTCTACCTGGTTGAACAAAATCCGAGCAAAGTTTTGGGAGCATTTGTGTTTTCAAATTCTCTCTAACCTCAATCTGTTCTCTAAAGATTTTTGTAAATGAGTAGAGCGAGATCCAGGGTCCTCCCTTATATAGCACAAAAAATTCTCATCCAACGACCCGACTTAACTGCATCCAACGGATAAGGGGCAGCCTTCGTAAGGCTCGGGAAGCTTAAACATCGCACCAGCAACAGCTTTCTTGCCTTGGGACGCACAACCTGTAGAGGAGATCATTGCTACCGTACTAGCAACCATTCGTGTCACACCATGTGGTGGTATGGAGGGTAATGAACGGTCGTGGTAAAGCTACCATTTTTACTTTGTTTTGATACTTGGACATCGGTATTACCGAAATCCGAGCTTCTGGGGGGCAAGTGTAGTGGCCCATTCTACTGGCCCAACAGATCAAAGGGCCCAGTAGTCTAAAAGGCCCATTTTTCCATAAGCCTAGAATCCAATTTGCCAGGTCATCTCATTCAGTCCCCTATAAATACCCCACAAGTTCCAGGTAATGGACTTTTGGATTCTCTGTCACAATTAATATCATCAAGCTCGAATCGAACTAATTTAATCTTCAGATCCCGAAAATACAAATCTGGCTCAGTTTGTCCATTTCAGGTTAGCTTGGATAAACCCGACCTATTAGATCGCCATCCAATCTCTGTGACATACACCGACCTTGAATTCAGGCATCGTCAAAAACTGATAGAAAAATGTAAAGGGTCATAAGGATAAGATGGTTTGGGAGGTGAAGTTGGTCATGTATGGTACACATGATAATTTTCATTTCCTTTTGGTGAGATATTTGTAAAAAAAGTCATATTTTTTTACACATTTTGAAAATACTTGGGTTTTCTTTAAATGATTTTAAAATTAAGGATTGAATTGTACATGACTTTAAATTAAAGGGGTAAACTTGAAATTCACCCAAATTAGTATAGATAAGAATTCAAATAAAAAAAATGTATAATTGCTTTCGTTATTTTAATGAAATGAATGTTGTTGTCCTCCACTTTAAAAACGCACTATTCAGTCTCTAAACTTGTCCAAAATAAACAAATTAGTTCAAGTGTCTAACTCCATCCAAAAATGGATGGAATTAGCTTACGTGCACTAAGAAAATGATTTTTTATTCTAAAACCTTCATGAGCTGATCATGTGACATGCACATGATGTTAGATACTCAATTTACTCCTAATTAATAGTCAATGTGGCATTTTTTTAATGAGCTAAAAAGATCATAAGACAGTCACATGCAAACAATCTTAATCATTTTTAATTTTTATGGTAAATCCCAAATTAAAAAAATAAGACTTTTTTCTTTTTCTTTTTTACTTTGAGATTAACAATAAAAATGATTAAGATGGACACATGCTTTGCATGTGACTGGGTTATGATTTTTTGGCTATCCTTGACTGATAATTAGGAGTTCATTGGTAATTTAGCATGTCACATGATAAGTTAATGAAGGTTTCAGAATGACAAAAAATATTATTAGTGTGTCAGCTGATGACTGAGTTAGAATCCTAGATCAATTTGTTTAATTTAGACAAATTTAAGAATTAAATAGCTTATTTTTAAAATAAAAAATCAAAACATTTATTTTATTAAAATAAGAGACCAAAAATACAATTAACTCTAAAAACGTATAGAAAATAATTAAGATACTCAAGTATAATTGATATAGGAAACAAAAATTGTTTGGTTAAAAATTTAAAATAGAAAATTTAAAATTCTAGAAAGGTCGTCTCAGTGGTAAAAAAATCTTCAAACTTAATAATAAGATAAAGATGGATAAAATGGATGTGGTGGGTGTTGGCGGGAGGGCCGACATGATGTGGCAGACTGAAAGAAGTTTCCACAAGGGACAAAACGCGGCAACTCATTCATAGGAGAATTTTGTTGCAGGTTTCATTTAAAATATCATTCAATTAGAATGATGATACTTACACATTATTACACTTGGTATTTTATATACCATGCATATATATACTTAAAAGCATCTAGATCTAACTAGATCATATATATATATATATATATATATATATCTATATAAAAGTAGACTCATTTTAACTTTTATTATATAGCTCATATTTCACACATAATCTCATATAGTGTACAATAATCATTTGCGGTGTATAACTATGGGCTGTGTTTATATTATTTTCTTTCTTGATTAAAAAGCAAGTTGTACAAGTCCAGAATAAAGTAATTAATTTGGCATCCAAAATTGCCTTTCTGATTTTACAGCATGACCATTAGCCAATTCCATTAGTGGGTGGCTAAAGGCAAGTAGTTAATTTGGCATATAACGAAAAACCAAATAAAGTAACACTTAATTATTACTCAACCGATACAATGAAAAGCTTTGATTCTTTCTTTTATACTAATATTCTCAGTAGTATTGAAATTATTTTTTAAATTTAAGAATTTTATACTTAAATCAAGAATTCTTATTCAAATATACCAAAAAATATTGTGAGATCTTTATTCATACCTCTCTAATAACTTTCCTATCTCTACAAATGAATTTGCAAAATGCACTGTGCCATTAAAAAATATAGCCTTTAAAGTTGCAGGAAATAAAAATGACCCACTTTTTACAGCCAAAGCAACAGCTAATCCACAAAATTATTGTATTACTCATCACACTCTATGAAATACAGAGGAGCTAATTAGAAAGAAGTTGATACATAACATTATTTCTCAAAAGACAACAGAGTTATATTTTATCTGATATTCCTTATTCCTCTTAAGTTAACAATATTAAACATAGCATGTCAAATAGATCTGCGCATAACACAGTGGTGGGATACTTCTCTTTTTGCTTCTAACCTTTTCTAATTGGTAATGGTGGGATGCTCTGCTCATGCCTGAAGAAATTTTCTGGATCTACCTTAGTCTTCACCAGTACCAACCTTCTTAAGTTGTCCTTGAAATACCTAGAACCCCAATGCCAAGCCATTGAGAAGCTTGTCTTATTCCTTTGGTTCATTCCCAAATCAAGATCTCTATAATTCACATATGCTTCCCTTGGAAACAATGAAACATAAGGAGCCATGTAGTTGTAAATCTTCCTAATCCACTGCAAATGCTTTTCTGTATTCTTTTCCCCATCTATCCACCCAGTTAGGTATTGAATTTTGTAAAGAGTCCCATTTCTGTGAGGGAAAGGAATTGAAGATTCTGGAATTCTGCTCATCATACCACCATAAGGGTTCCAAATCATCAAGGGCCCATCTTCTTGAAGAAACCTCTTCCATAGCCCTTTGAGCGCGATTTCGGGTACTAATTCTCTCACAAAATCTGACTTGCTTTTGAAGTAAGCCTTGGATGTGGATTTCCCTTGAAGAAGAACCTCAGGAGGTGTCCCATTTGGATAACCAGCAATATAAAGAATAGATTTGATCCAGCTAGTTTCCAAGCAATCATTTCTTGCTAACCCTAATTCAGGGAAGCTCCTCCTCATAACTTGGAGAAGTGTATTAGCCCCACCAAGAAATAGAGCATTGTAAGAAGTTGTCACAGTTCTCTTACCAGCAACACTAGAATTGCCAGTTTGAATGATGACTCTAATAAAGAGATTTTCATCAATATTGGGTGCCACTTGCTGCCATCTATAAAGAAGCTCAGTTGCATTTTGCTCTAAGCTCTTAGTAACTGTGAAAACTGTCACAGTTCTAGGAACAGGAACAAGCTTTATCTTCCACCAGAGAATAATACCAAAGCTTCCACCTCCACCTCCTCTAATTGCCCAAAATAAGTCTTCCCCCATGGCTGCCCTGTCAAGAATTTTACCATTAACATCAACAAGTCGCGCATCGAGAACATTGTCAGCTCCTAACCCATACTTTCTCATCATAGAACCATAAGCACCTCCTGTGATATGCCCACCAATGCCTAAGCTTGTGCAAAGGCCAGCAGGGAAGCCATGAACGTCACTTTTCTCAGAAATTCTGTAATAGACTTCGCCAATCGTGGCACCAGTTTGAATCCACGCCGTTTTGTGCCTGATATCAACATTGACAGCACGAAGCCTGGCCAGATCTAAGATCATGAAGGGCTTCTCAATTTGTGAAACATAAGAGAGCCCTTCATAGTCATGGCCTCCACTGCGTACTCTTATGTGGATACCTTGCTTCTTTGCACAAATAACTGCAGCTTGGACTTGAGATTCATGGATTGGAGTGAATATAAAATCAGGTTTGGGCATTGAAGGCACCAAGTACCTTAGATTTTGAGCAGTGGACTCAAGGATTGAGGTGAATGAAGAAGCATTATTAGGAGTGTAAAATGTTGTGGTAAATGAAATTGGAAACGGAGAATTGAGTGTTAAACATTGTTTAAAGCTTTTTTGATTTGGAACCGAACTGCTGAATGAAACTGATAACAGAAGAACAAAACTTGCTAAGAATAGGGTCAGAGAAAGCATGATTTAGTTTCCTCTGTTTCTGTTTCTGCTTCTTTGGTTTAGAATTCATTTTTTCTGGGGTGCTATAGTTATATTCCAAGTGTGATGCCACTTTGCAGTGGCAATATACGTGTGCTTTGAGCTAAGGAAAACGTCATCTTGAAGGTATTCGATATTATTTGGTTAATGGTAGAGTTGAAATTATGACAGTGTGGAATAATGTTAGGTACTGAGTCGAAGCAATACTCAATGATTGACATCCTACAGAATGTGAAAATATACTAATCTCCTCTCCGTTCTATTTTGAATCTTCCTATAAAAGTATTCTAATAATATTTTGCAAAGAAAACAAAAATGCTTTCTCTAGATATTTTATTGGTTTATGCGTCTAACTGTGGATTATATCTCATCACTGTATGAGGGAGTATGTTAGGTAAGGACTATTGCATAGTAATGGTTGATTTGTAGGTCTGCGCTCCGTGACTCCCAAAGATGCTTGCTGCCCCTTCAAATCCAATCTTTGACGAGCGAAAACAAAAGTGTAGTGATTTGATGCCACCCTTTAGATTTATCAAAAGAAGAAGTCTACCTACTCAACAAAAATATAAAGTAGTGGATTCAAAATAATCATTTTCTATAATTTATGAAGAAATCAAGACAAAAACCCTAAAAGTAACTCAAGTTATGTGACTTGTCTTTGCACTTAAATAAAAATCAGCAGAACTTATTAAAATATTATAAAATAGGTAGTTCTAATATATCATAGAGGTATATAATACCTTTTTAACGTGATGTGAAATCATTTAATTTTAACTGTTTATTTTTTTTTAGAAAATATTGACTAAGGTGAAGTCATATGAAAGTTACTTAGCCTACATAATACTGTTCATTAGGTCATCAATTACTTCTCTTAGACCCCTGATAAACTAGGTTTGCAACCTTGGGTCATTGTGGCACTAGAAGGCAATGGGTGTCCACAATTCATGAGAATTTAGAAGGGAATCCTATGTGCCAGTGCATTTTTTGGGTTTACAGAGAATGCTTGCTAATAGTGGATTCTAGGCTTTTGAGCCACAGATATGTTAAGTGGGCCTTGTTTGCAGGCTTGCTCTGTGAGCCTTTATTGATTTGGGCTAGATATTAGCTTGACCATACAGATTTTTTAAGAAAAATTGTTCTCTAAGTTCAGAAATTAGATAAAAAAAAATATAATTAAGTACCAAAGAAATAGAGTCTCAAATAAGTGCTTGTCAAGCGGGTACAAAATACAATAATTAAAATATCTCTTAATATTATATAATCATTTTTTTTTATATTTAAACATGATAATTATATATATAAATAGAATAACTACATAATAATAAAAAATATTTTAATTATTTTATCCATGTGACATACAATTAATTGGCACCTAAGTGTTTTATTTATTTATTTGTTTTTATAGTTTAAGACCTCAATGTCCTTATTTTTATGTAAGAACACACCTGAGCTTTCCAAAAATCTGTTTATATGTTAACAAAATTTAAATGGGCATACTTCACAGTTCACATGCTTATAGACACATTCCAACATCAAGATTAATGCTATATGTATGATATATATGAGCTGATTCTACAACATTTTCGAAATTATCATTTCTCCTTTTAGGCAATTGGTTAATGGATTTTTATTTGGTCCATTGTAATATAATTTGATGGAGGAGTTATATTACTTATATATGCACCATAATTCAATACTACATTTATTAATTACCTAATAATATTTTAATTGGAGCTGCTTAAATTATTTTTTAAATAGCCCAAATTCAATTACGATGTATTCTGATTTAGAATGACATAAAATTATAGTGTATGAATAATATTTATAAAATAGCTGATAAAGTACTTTAAAAAAGTAAAATAACTTTAGAAAGTCTTTATGAAATTTTGACGGCCAATGTAGCGGCTTGAGACTTATATTAGTTTCTTGTTTTCAATTTTATACATTTATTTTTTTATTTATGTCCCTTTCAGATGCATGATGTTATTTATTTGGTTTCTCACCGGTGTCCGGGCTTCACCCGACTAATCCGTTTTCAAGCTATGAAGGACCATAAAGGCGGTAAAGCTCTCCCAACAGACACAGCTGCATACCTAAAGGCTCGAACCCGAGACCCTTGATTAAGCTAGAACACCCCCTTACCAGATGATCTACCTTAAAAATATTTTATATACTTCTTCCTATCCTAATTTACTATTATTGTAGAGGTTTTTGCTTGATGGTTTTATATACTTCTTCCTATCCTAATTTACTATTATATACTTCTTCCTATCCTAATTTAATTGTTTTTTTTTTTTCAATTTTACTTCATCAACCTGCTATATTCATTAAATGTTCAACTAAAAAGAGTTCTTTAATACAAAGAGTAATTTGAAAAGATAGACAAATATTTTGCAATAATCAAAACTAATGACTTTCTTAATTCTTATAGGATCGAAAAGAGTATGTAAAAGAAAGATTTAGAAATATAATTGATAATATAAATCTACCATTTCTCTCCTTTATCTCAACATTGTGAAGTAATATATTTTAGGTTTAATTGTAGTTTTGATCCTCCTATTTTAGTAAAACAAATGATTTGGTCCTTCTATTTTGAAAATAGATTATTTAGTCTATCTATTTTCATAAAATGAGTAGTTTTGGTACATTTGTTAGTGTACCGTTAAAAACTTAACGAAAAATGTTGACGTAACATTAAAAATCAAAATCAACAATTTAAATACATGTGATATATACATGACTCTTTAAATACCAAAATTAACCCTCACAACAAGATTAAGTAATAATTTTATATATATAAAAAAATCTTCAACTTAAAATTACTACTTAAAAATCTGCACATGCATTTAAAACAAAAAGAAAATGATTGAAGAGATGAATCTCTCTCCAAACAACAAATCAATTGAAAGAAACAAAACTCAAAACCAAAAAAAAAGGGCCTAAAAGGCTAAAACCCCACATCAAGCATGAATTATAATTTCTAACACTGTCAGCAAAAGTTGTTTGTTTGACTACCATTCAAAAATAACCAAAACAGTTATGCTTAAATTTGATTTGGGCTAGATTCATTCATGAGTTATCCACCAAAAAATCTTTTTTTTTGGTTACTTTCTTTCATAATATATATAATAATTTAATTAAACGCTACATACATTCTATATATATTGAATAAAAGAAAATTTACTTAATCTTATTGTAAGGGTTAATTTAAGATTTAAAAAATTATGAGTATATTACATGTATTTAAATTATCGATTTGAAATATAAAATTAATTTTTAAATAACACAAAAATATTTTTTATTAAATTTTTAACGATATATTAATAGAGAAAAAAATCAAAACTGTTCATTTTATAAAAATAAAAGAATTAAATAATTTATTTTTAAAATTGGAGGCTTAAATTGTTGATTTTACTAAAATAGAAACCAAATCTGTAATTAAACTTATATTTTGAGTTCTTTTCATTCTTTTTCTCCCTCATCATAATTTGTGAACTTCGAGATGCTCTGAACTTCGTGAAAAAAAAGAAGAAGAAGAAGCATTTAACTCTAATTAATAAAAAGATTTGTGTTAGAAAGGAAACTGACACGTTTGCATCATGAATGTTCTGTGTATCAGTTAATTGGTGTTTAAGTAACAGCCAACCAGAAGCCATTGCTTTGTCTCTAGCTGCGGAATAAATATTCACTCAAACGCACAGTTCAGTCACCAAAACTTTAGAACGCTAGCCATGGCCTCTAAATGTCAGCAGCAGGGAGATGAAAACCGTATGATGAAGCCTATCCATTTCTTCAAAATCATACTTAATCATACCCTTCGGGAAGGAAAACTAGTAAGCATTCATTTCTCTTTCTTATATTCTCACTACTGTAAAATCAGTAATTTAACCTTCTCTTGCTTAAGTTTGGTGTTCTTCTGCTTCTGGGAAGAAAATAGAAGCCTTTTTTTGGTTGCATGCATGTCTGCTTTCTGTTTGGGAAACAAAAGAAGGAGGCAAATAAAATAAGAGAAATCAAAATTGAATGTGATGCATGCATTCATACATAATTAGCTTTCATTCCTTCAATTATCTTTCCCCCCATCTTAATATTTCCCAAACGAAGGGGGAATTGCATGCATGAATTGCCTAAGGCCCACAAAGGATATTTAAGCATTCTTGCTCAATGATCTTGATTTCTTTTATTAGCCATTTGAACTTTAATTTAAGGTTGAAATCTGACTTAGGCAGAATATTTTATTGGCGATTTGAACTTCAATTAAACATGCATGATCAGTGATCATTATTTCTTTCTTGATGAGCACTATGCTATATCCCCAAGTTTAGGTAAGACCTCTCCTGGAACTTTGGTGTTATTACGAAGATATAAAAAAATTGAGTCATTGATTATGTGCGAAAACACACATTTTCTTAAGAAAATGAAAGAATAGTATCATATAAAAAAAGAGCCAGGATGCAATTGTTTTCAAGTATGCTTTTGACACATTTTATTATATTATGTCGTTTATAAATTTTACAAAGAACTAAATGTTTTGACACATGTTGGGTGATTCAATTTTTTTAGAATTTTTGCAATAACACCAAAATCATATTGGGGGACTTACCCAAAACTCCACCAAAAGAGGGTGGGGTAGTATAGTGCTCCCCTTATTTATTTTTATTATTATTATTATTATTCCTTCTTTTTCTTTCCAAGATAATGTTTGAAACCACTAAAATTGAAGCACTCGATACATATGTAAATGAATTTTTCTAAGAAACTACTTGCTTACAATCAAATTAACTTAACTTAGTAATCCAATTCCTTTACAAATCATTGCATGTAATATATTATAATCTATGGATCCTACCACTTTAGATAGGATTGCAAATCATATTTTTAAATGAATTCATTTCATAAAGTACAATTCTTGGGGTATCACCATGTATTTATGAATGGGAAAGAGAAATTCAGACTAGATTTTTTAACTCCTATTGTATGAGAGATGCATTAGGTAAATGTGGAGAATTAGAGCCCGTACAAAATGCAATGGCCAACAATAATGATACAGATTTTTTGCATATCTACAAACATCATAACCTTACCTCTAAACCTGCAAACCATGTCAGAATTTTTAACATAAGAAAATAAATATAACTTCTTAGCTTAACATTAGTAGAAAAATCTCAGCTCAACACTTCTCCTTGAGATTTTTCTTTAAGAATCCAGGCTTCGATCTCATAATTTTGAATTTGGCTCTTGGAAGAGCCTTGGTCAGGACATTTTCAATCTGGTCTTCAGAACTAAGATAAACCAGATTGACTTCATCAATCTTCTTAGCTTCTCCAATTTCTGATTTGGCTTGATTTGTAGCTCTAGCTGCTGAAATATGCTCAGCTTTAGCTGAGGATTGAGCCTCCACTTCATGCTTCTTTGAGTTCCTGCTAAGATCTTTCTTGAACGCATTCATCTCCTCCTGAATTGAAGCTTTCTTGCCATGTTTGCTTCCTGCCTCTTCATATCCTATGGGTACCAGCAACAGAACATTGCATTTCTCATGATTTTCATCAAGAGTTTTGGTTCATTTGACAGGAACAGCATCAAAGCTGTCTATATCTTCATTTTCTGTTGCTGCAATTTCTTCCTTTGCTGCTGCAACTTGTTCTTGGGAAGTATTTCCATCAATCTGAATCTTGTCAATCTTCATAGCATTTCTCCTATCTCTAGCTATTCTACTCAACTGAAAAGCTCCTAGTCTTCATTTTAACAATCATCAACTCACAGCCACTCAAATCACATATTCTACAAGCTGTATTTTCAAAGTGCAAAGCATAACTTTTTCTACTAATTGAGGAACACTTAGCAGATTTTGACTAATATCAGGCACATATAGAACATCATGGATGAGTTTAATACCTCAACCAATATTAATAGCAACTATGCCCTTTCCTTTTACTTCAACAAAATCTCCATTTCCAACCTTAACTTTAGAAATATAGCTTCCATCCAACATTGTAAATAGACTCAAATCATGAGACATGTGGTTTGAATAATGACACTACCATTCAACCAATCATTGTTGCTACTGCTTACTGCATAGTTGTTGCAACAAAGAGTGTCTCTTCATATTTCTCTTGGTTCTCAGCAACTTGTGCTTGCTGTCCTTGATGAACTCCCTTGCTCTTGCACTCCTTTTCAACATGATCAAGCTCATTACATGCTCTACATCTCACATTTGGCCTATACCAGCAAAAAAATTTAGAATGATTTTTCTTCTTAAAGTAAGGACATGGTGGATACTCTTGCGTTCTAGCTCCACCATTGCTGCATTCACCATCTCCCCTCTTATCAGATTTCTTTTTGCCTCCATTGCCGCTTTCTTGCTTCTCTTTCAGCTTTGCCAGAAATGCACTTTCAGTTGACTCTTCCTCCCTTAAAGCCCTTCTTTGCTCCAATCCCTGAAAGGCACTCATTTTCTGTGTCACACTCAATTGGGATGGATCCTTTGCAATTTCCACAAAGGAGATTTTAGACTCATACCTCTCTGGTACACTGATAAGAATCTTGTCCACAATCCTTTGCTCAGTGAGTTCTTCACTAAGCCACCTAAGCTGGTTTACCACCTTCATGAGTCTGTTATTATACTCCTTCATAGTCTCAGAGTCTTTCACCCTTAGCATCTCAAACTCTCTTCTCAAGTTGGGCACTTGAATCTGTCTTGTTCTTGGACTGCCTTGGAACTCTTCTTGCAGCTTATCCCATGCCTGCTTTGCTGTCTCTAGGTTCATGATTCTTGTGAAGATTTCATCTGTTAAAGATGAATGGATAGCAACCAAGGCCTTGTTTTCCTTGGCACACTCCTCACTATGCTTGATTTGTGCTAAGGTGGGATTTGGAGGCAGAGGAGTTGGCTGCCTTCTTGTCTCCACTACTTCCAACAGATCAAATGCTCTCAAGTATGCTTTCATTTTCACTGCCCATATTGGGTAGTTTTCTCCTTTGAAAGCTGATGGAGAGGGTGGGTGTAGAATAATTGCTTGAAATCGTGGATATACTATCAGGTTTTTGGAGGTTTATAGAAGGGGAAGCCTTGCTAGTTTTCTCTCTTTACTCACAACTGGTTTTATCTCTATACTCACAGCCCTCAAAGATCATTTAAAGCTCTAATACCATATTAGAATAATCAGAGGAGGAAGCTTAGAGGAGGAAGATCATAATAAACTTAAAGCAGAAAGCTATACGTAGAAACTAGTTCTTACTCTTCTTACATTTTCATTTGGTTGAGCCACTATATATTCACAAAATTCAATAGTACAAGGCCATACCAAGCCATACCTAGTCAACACCAAACTCTTAACAACTATTTCAGACTTATCTCACAAAATAAGGGTCATCACAAACTAAACTAAACCTTGAGACTTACTATAGATTTTCTGCATACCTACAACATCCTAACCTTACATCTAAATCTGCAAACCGTATAAGAATTTTTAACATAAGAAAATAAATATAACTTCCTAGCTTAACATTAGTGTATATTAATCCCTTTCTGAATGTCATCTTCCATATTAACTTGGGGTGCTTGACAGAGGATTCCAATCAAGTTTGTGAGGGAATACGGAGAAGGTTTACCAAACACAGTATTTCTTAAGCTTCCTAGTGGTGCAGAATGGAAAATAAATGTGGCAAAGTGTGGTGATGAAGTTTGGCTTGAAAAGGGTTGGAAAGAATTTGCAAAGTATCATTCTCTAGCCCATGGGCATTTCTTGGTTTTCAGATATGGAGGAACTTCTTCTTTTGAGGTACTCATTTTTGACACAAGTGGCTTGGAGATGGACTACCCTTTGAATAGAAAACTGGGAAAAGTGGTAGCCAAAGCTCAAGGATTTCAAGGTCCAGAGATTAAAATTTTCAAAAAATATCCACCTTGTCGAAAAAGAAGGGATAACTCATCACCAGCTTTTCTTCAACCATGTAAGAAGACAAGAGCTAACGAAGATGATAAAGTTGAAAGTACCTCCAATTTGCATAAGGAAGCTTTGCATCATACCAGCAGAGAGTGCAAAGGCATGATTTTTATGTGTTTTATGGTTTTATATCAGATAAAAGCTTTGCAAGCTCTTAAAAGAGTTTAGCCTTTGTTCTGTTTATCTTATATGTATATATATATATTCTTTGTCCTGCACCTCGTGTAAGTGTAGGAAACCATGTGGAACTTGCACAAACATTTAATAGTTTTCATTCTTTTTTGCATTCATGTCTGACTCTCAGTAATAATTTAGCAGAACATAGCCGCAGCATGTCTACTTCTAAGTTCTGGAAACAAAAGGTTGTTAGGAGCTTGCAGCAGCCAATGCTCACTATAGGCAAAAGAAGTAGAGTCCTTGAGAAAGCTAGTGCTTTCAGACCTCAAAATCCATCCTTCCATGTTGTCATGCAACCATCATACATCCATTCTAAGGGTAGTCTGGTAAGCTTCTAAAAGAATCACTACATTTTGTTGTCTTTGTTTGAGATGCTTCCTTTGCAAAGCAAAATTTGAAACATGAATTGTTTCTTTTATATCATAAGTGTTTTGGGAAATGAAGCAAAAAATAATTACTAGTCCTTTTGCAGAACATACCAGTTAAGTTTTTTAGGAGGTACCTTGATTTGGAAAAGAAGCGGGGGATTGTCACTCTTCAGGTATTGGATGGAAGAGTTTGGCATGTTAGTTTCCTCATTAGGAACATTAGCACAGGAAAAAAATCTGAACTCTCTAAAGGGTGGAAGGTATTTGCCAAGGCCAATAACTTGAATGTAGGTGATGTTTGTGTCTTTGAGCTCATTCACAGGACTAAAATTGCCTTTAAGGTTTCCATCTTCCGAGACTCGGATAGTCCAAATTGTCTCTTGTCACAAGGTAAAATTGATGTTTAATTTTAAAATCAATCACTTACATATATAACAAATTCTGCTGCTGTCTTCTACAGAATCAGCCAAGAGAGGGGCAGCTAGTCGAGGGAAGATAAAGGCAATGGAAACTAAAACAAAAACAATATGTACTGGCTATATGGAATCTCAAACTTCTCAACAACATGACCAATTCATGACTGAGGAATTTCACTGCTCCTCAGAGAAAATTAAATTTGAACCCAGTGAGTATTTTAATACAGGATTTTTGAGATGCTTGTAACAGTTCATTGTGATTTATACTTCATGATTTTGGGACAGGTAACCTGAAACAGCTGAACAAAGGGAAGAGCACTATTGATCTAAAAACTCAAAGGCCATCTGTTAGTGATTCTGGAGTTTATGAAGCATCTGGCAAATCCAACACAAACTATCCTTTCTTCAGAGTAATTATAAAATCAACTCATCTAGAAAGGTGGTCCATGGTATGTTCTCAAACAAAATATTTTTTTAATCTAAGGGTGAAGAATGAATATAAGCTGCATAACATTTTCAACGTTCATCACTTTCATCTATACTTATTAATGTAAAATGATTTGCATCCCAAATTTTCAACCCATCTATTTTTCATTTTTCCTCTTTCACCTCTATCTAATATTCCTAACAAAATTGTCTTTGATTAAATATTGACTGTGAAAAAATGCTTCTTTTGTAGAGTCTACCACATGAGTTTGTCAAAGGGTTTGTCAAGCCCGGTGGACAAATTGTTAATATGCAAGTTGGTGAAAAATCATGGAGGATTAAGTTGATCCATTATCCCAAGAAGCCTAAAAGTTTCTTTTCAGCAGGTTGGCCAACATTTGTGAGAGAAAATGCTCTAGAAGTAGGTGACGTTTGCCGCTTCTATTTGCTTAACACTGATGACATTGTGATGAAAGTTTCCATTTTCAAGCACTTCTAAGTCTAGTTGCATCAATAATGTAGTTTAGGTTTCTATATCACTTTTGGGGATTTTATAAGTGAGCTTCTGTATTTTGCAACCTTATTCAGAACTTACTTTGATGTAATTAGTAACTTTAATCTTTTTATTTTGAATTATCAAGCTTCTTCATTTGATGAACTTTTGATTTAATTGTACAGAAGCAATTAGTTTTAAGTGGGTTCAGAAACCAATAAGTTTTGTTACTATAAGTTATTGAGCGCAGAAATCATTCATCACTTCTTGACTTGATTAACTACAGGTGACATTGTTAATCAAATTAACTAGTGGTTCATATAATAATTATCTATGAATAGGCCAAAATAGACAAATGTGTACCCAGGAAATTAATCAACAGAAAAAAAGTATCATGTGAATTGCTTTGTTATGAAGTCAAATTATATGAGATAATTTAGGTAATAGAGAGCATAAGAATGTGCAAATACCATTACTTGCAGAAAGAATAAAACTAAATGGGAGTAGCTAGGCATTTCAGTCTCAAATATTTGAAAATGGATTTTATTGGCTGTTTAAATAGATAACAAAAACAGAACTGGAGAACAAAATGACCAGGTTTATTCTATAAAATAAAATCTACTATCTATCAAGCCTAACAGACCTTTCTAACTTCTAGCTTATATTAACTACACATCTGAGTTACTGCATCCACAAGAAGTTGACACAATCAAGTCCATGGATACAAGGTGTTCCTTCAGCAAATATTTCACTATCTAGGAAGTTCAATGCTGAAAACCCAATGCAATCCATGGAAGCCATGCCTTTCTATGGCGTTGTCTTCGTCTATTAGAGCTGAACTGAAGTCAGGAGGAAATGCCTCCGAGTCATTAATCTAAACCTATAATTTCCCATCCTAAAAAGCCATTATATGTTGTACAACATTTGACCAGAGGGATTTTGGATCCTCGAGGACCTGAGCGCTTAAAGACAATGACAATTTAAGGGGGCCGAGGGGGCATTGGCTTCACGTTTTAAAGCTTTTTACAAATTGCTTTGGTAATTTTTGAGAGTTCTATTTTTATAGTTTAGCTTCTATTGAATTGTTTATGGATTTGTCACGGCTTAAAAGAGAGTTAAGATAGACAAAGGGGCCAAAAACCTTTCGATGAGCCTCACCTTCTTTTAATGCCTTTTTTAACCTCCTTACCAGCATAATCAAGCTGTTTACCGCTAGATGCATCTGCTGCGGTTGGCATGGTTCTCTACATTTCGTCCGATTGATTACATTTTTTATTTAAAAATAAAGGAATAAAGAGTAAAAAGTAATTTTGTTCCTTGAATAATTTTTTGTATCACATAAATCCTTTAATATTGCTTCCTTTTGTAGTCAAATTGGTCCATCCTCAAGTTGATGTTGATGAGTGCAAACGAAATAGCTGATGTGGACTGTTAACTGATAATGTGAAGTGCATGGTAACCATGACAAGGACATTAACAAAAGAGACCGCTATGCTACCTCCACTCTCTTTGGATGGGGTTTTAGGTGGGATCTAGTAAGACTTCTAGCGTAATTTGTGTTGCAACGTCCTTTTCGGGAGCGCAACGATGCGAGGCGGCGAAAAGAATAATAAGTGTAAAATTGTAAATTTGTAAAACATTTTAATTAAAAAAATGATTGGAAAAAATTAATGGAGTCGCCACCAATCAGTTTAAGGCATGATTGGATGCCTATAAAAAAAAGTTTGGTTTACGTTATCAGAGTTTAGGTAAGAGAGTTGGTTACATATAGGGAATGTGTTAGCACCCTGCGATGCCCGTTCTAGCGAGCGGTTACCAATTTAATTTTATGTCATCTAAAAAAATTGTTGAATGAAATTGGTCATTAAAATATATTAATGTGTTATTTAAGCCTTGCCAGTACCTTTGGTAAAACTAAAAAATATGCCTCAAGACTATTGGGTAGAAACAATGATTGTCATTACAATCCTCTCATAATTTATTCCGTCATAGGCAATGTTTTAACATTTTGATAACTGAAATGGTAACTGCGAAAATGTAATTTATTGTGCTTGTTAAAAGAAACGAGTTCGAGATTCGTAGTAAAAGATTTTTATCAGAGATCTATCTTTAAGTCCACCAGTACATCTAGAAAGACTAAAGTGACACTCTTCACCTCTGGAATGTCAAAGTATTGCTATCATTATGGCTAAATTTGATTATTCCCTCGTCGGTAATCTTATCCCAGCATAAGTTAAACAATGATAAAATGTAATGAGATGAATTATAATGTAGCAAACAAATGTTAGAAAATATTAATTAAAAAGATAAAAACGATATTGAGACTTTTATTGGCCACACCAGTACCTCTAGCATAACCAAAAAATTTATTTCTCACCTCAGGAACATTAGGAAACAATTGTCAACACAATTATTCCTTAACTTAATCCGTCGTCGGACTTTAATTTTATTTACAATGATTAAGTATAATGTAAAATGTGTAAAATAAATAAGATAAAATAACTTAGTGTTAATAAAAATAAACATGATAATGACAATATGCAAAGAACAAAAATAAATAAATTAGAATGGCCAAAAATAAAACATGAGTCTTAAAGAAATGAACCCAAAAAAATAAAAATGCTAATACATTAAATAATATAACTCTTAAATAAAAGATAAACTTAACCCAAAAAAAATAAAATAAAGTCAATCCAATTATAGAAAATGGCATAAATCTATGCCAAAGTAAAGGAAATAAAACACATAATGCCCCCCCCCNCCCCCCCCCCCCCCCCAAAATTTTTTTTGACAAGCCTTGAAGCAAAGGAAATAAAAATAAAAATAAAAAGACACATAAGAGGCCACTAGAAGACCTAAACCGAATGCAAGAGAACCACTTTTTTCAAAGAAAAGACTTTATTCCAATGTATATAGAGCATCAAAGCAATAAAAAAAAAGAATCCAATTGGGTAAATAAACCCAATCAGTCCAGGCCATTAGTGAAACAAAAAGGCCCATGCTCATGGTAATGAAACAAAGTGAGAAGCATTGGATCAAAACTACTCTAAAAGCTTTGATTAAAACAAATAGAATATAACAGATAAAACAAAACAATCTTTAGCAAATGGGAACGAAAAAGAGAAGAAATGGGGAAAGGAAGGATGAGCAACAGGGAGCAAAACGCAGGACCAAGATTTTTAACCCATCAAGCCTCAAACACCGAAGCAAGCCAAAATAAACCTTAAGCAATGAGTTCAAGGTAAGAAAATCACTTCCTTTCTCTTTATCTATGACTTCCCTTCTCTGAAATCTCTATTTCTCTCTCTAAAAAATCGGTTTTCTTCTCTAAAAATTGGGGATTTATATATGTACCATATCTGTGTTTTTGCAAATTGATAGTGTTAAGGTAAATCACTTCTCCAATTTTTTATTTTCTTCCAAATTTCTTCTTTCATCACTTTGATTCCTTGTGGGTTTTTGCTTTCTCTCTCTCTAAATTGGGTGCTAATATGTGTTCTATCTGAAGGTGTAAATATGGAAGGAAGAAAGAAAGGGAAAAATAGTGTTGGTGGTGTACCTGTGGATGAGATTCTCATTGTGCCTGCTTGAGCTTGGAATCCCTTTTGCTCACTATATTGCAGTGTGCCCCTTTTTTAGAATTGCTTCAAAGTTTTAATTTTTTCTTTTCTGTCTATGTATGTTTGTCTTTTATAATTAAAGAATTGTGCAAGTTGCACTGATGTGAGTTTTTTTTTCTGTTTCCTATTTTCAAGCTGCAATAGGCATGTCATGGAGTGGTGTCGGAGTAATGAACAGCAGCCGAGTTGCTGCCTTGCGTGTGGCCTCACAGAGCACTCATTTCTTCTTTGTTTTTTTTTTTTTTTATTTATTATTGTTCTTTTTTAATAATAATAATTTTTTTTTTGTATTTTTGTATTCTTTGAGTTATTATTATTGTAAGTATTTTAAACACTTTAGTTTTTGTATTTGTTCTTTATAAGTTGACAAGGACAAAATTGGGTATCAACAGCAGCCCCCATTTGCCTATTCTTTTGAATAGAAAGGATACGGCAAAAGACTTATGATACTTAATTTTGGTCAAGGGTCAACTATATAACATGCTCAAAATTTTGCAAACAATTGTAAATGAGAGGAGGTAGTAATTTGAGAAAGATTAAAATACTTGTTATGATCTTTAATGAATAATAAGAGATGCTTTAAAAGAGTAAAACATGGGGACAAGTCCCAACTAAAATCGAAAGAGGTACGACGGCCTAAAATGTGCTTTAGACACAACGCCCTAAATTGAAAGAAAATGTGGTCACAAAAACTTGTCTAAATTGAAAGAGGTACGACGGCCTAAAATGCACTTTAGGCACAACACCCTAAATTGAAAGAAAGACGCAGTCACAAGACCTTGTCTAAATTGAAAAGATTGGAGAGAAGTCTCTATTAACGTAAACTTGAATGTGAAATGTATGTGATACAAAGTGTAAAATTGAAAATAGCATGAGCACAAACCCCAGCCTAAATTGAAAGAGGTATGACGGTCTAAAATACACTTTAGACCTAACGCCTTAAATTGAAAGAGATGCACGATTACAAGATCTTGCCTAAAAAAATATAAACCTGAATGCAAAAAGATATCATGGACGGTGCATAAATGAAAATGTGACTCATTTAAAAATATTTGAAAAACAAATTTTTATTCCTTTTTGAACTTATTTGTCCACCATTGCGCCACATCAGGACACTATTATGGACTCAAGGACATTTGGTCAGTGGCCAAGAGAGAAGAATGGTGATTTTGATAAGAGAAATGATCAAGAGATTCTGTCTTATGGGTACAATTGGGTATCAAGCCTTAACTTAAAAAAGTCTCCGCATCTAACAACACCTTGTAATTATATCAAAATCTCACTGTCGTGTTATCAATGTGCTTTTCTTTCAATGGTCTTTCTAATCTTGTGTTAATCAATCATTGTATCATTTAAACGTCTTGTTTCTACCTTGCTGGTGTTAGAAACCTACTTAAGAAAAGAAAAAGGGACTTGAAGTTTAGGGTGAAACGAAATTGATAATGATAATTACATCAGGGAAACAAGAAGAAAGAAAAACAAGGTCTGTACATCAGAACATAATCTTGAATTAGGGAAATGGCCAAGAGGCTCAAAATTAAATGGTCACCACAAATTATTAGAGAGCTTGACTGAGGAGAAAAAGTAAATGGCTTCCATCCAACTTAGTCATCAAAAGTATTTGCCCCAAGATTAAAGTTTCAAAAATGAAATAGCTTGACATTAATCAGAATGGACTTTACAGGTTTGTAATGTGGCCATGGCTCATGTCTATGAAGGAAATGGATAAAAAGGCACAAAAGCTATTTTATGGGTTAAGAAAGATCAAGGATCAGTTCCAGAGTAACTCACTGCTAATACCTGGTAAGCATTTTTTTGTTTTATCAAATTTTGGCATATGCCTCAAGGCATATATTATTACTTTGTATCCAATACTCTTTCTTGCAATTTTTCAAATGATCATATCAAAACTTTGTTATTGCAACCACTAGTATGAGAGTGATCCTTGTCTTGACATATTTTAAAAGAAAGCCCCGATATGGGGTGATCCTTGTCTTGGTATGTTTTGAAGTAAAGATTTAAGCTCAAAGAGGACAACAAATGATGAAAATTTGTGAGGATAGTAGAAAAATGGCCAATCTTCCTTTCAACTGATGATTATCCATTTTGATAACCTTAATTTAGGGACAAACTACTATTTATGGATGAGTATAAACTGATCAATTGATTTTTTTTTTTGGACAATAATAACAAGCTCAGGGAAAAATGTTATAGAGTAATCAAAAAAACAAAATTGAAGGGAGATGAACTTCATTCATTGGAAAAGAAAAGTATCCACCATACCACTCAAATTGAAATAAGACTTTAAACAAAACATTGAAAAGATAAACACAAGATGTGGACATTGTTCAACATTCCTAAAACTCCCAAAGATTCTTTTACACAGCCCCAGAGTTGTGACTTAGCATTGGATTAGTGACCACATTTGGACCTAAAGGCTTGCTATCTTTCTCTGCAAATGTCAACCAACCGGCATCCTTAAGTTTCTTCACCTTAAACTTGAACTGATAGCAACTTTCAATTGAATGTCCAGGCGCTCCACCATGATAGATGCAACTCTGATTTGACTTGTACCACTTAGGAGGTGGGTTCGAGACAGGAACTGGAGGTTCAGGGCCAATCAAATTATTTTTCAACAAATATTGATATAGGTCCACACATGGAATTGGTATATCATCAAATTTCATCTTTTCTTTCTTTTGTGGAATGGAAGAGTTTGGAGAAGCAAGTGTGAGGTTAGTCGAAGGAGTATTTTGTGAAGTGAGATTATTCACAAGTGGTGATGATGGAAACGAGCTAGGCATATTTGGAATGTGAGAATTTTGGTGGGATGACATATATGAAGGGTAATTTTGAGGATTATGAGGTGGTAGTCCATAAGAAGAGTAGGGATAAGAGGGTTGGTATGGTCCTCTAGGAAGAAAATTTCCTTGGCCAATGGTATGCACTTCTCCTTCTTTTTTCTCTTTCTTAAACCCAACCTTTTTGGACCCATCGGCAGCATCTCGCTCATTCAATCTCCCTTCATTGATGACATCCTCAATTTGATCCCCAATAGCTACAATGTCTGAAAAGCAAGCGGTCACACTCGCAAGCAACTTTTCATAATATGGAGTTTTAAGACTTTTGACAAACGCCATAACCAACTCACGGTCTCCTAGAGGAGGTTGGACCTCAGCGGCCTTTTCATGCCACCTTTGAGCATACTCTCTGAAGGTTTCATTCTCTTTTTTGAACATTCTTTGAAGTCCAAATCTATCAGGAATGATATTAGTATTAAAGCTATATTGTTTTAAGAAAGACTCAACAAGTCCCCTCCACCCTTTTACTTGTACTCTGTTAAGATGAAGGAACCACCGAAGGGCAGCCCCAGATAAGCTATGTTGGAAGCAATGAACCATTAACTTTAAATTATTCACATGGGCAGCCATACTTCTTGTGTACATAGTTAAATGGATCATTGGATCTCCTTTGCCATCATACTTTTCAAAATCAGGGACTTTGAATTTTGGAGGGATAAAAACATCAGAGAATATGCATAGATCTTCAACTTCCACCTTTCCAAACTTGTTTGTACCTTCAATAGCTCGAACTTTCTCTTCCAGCAACTCCATTTTACTAGCCATCTTAGTTTGCTTAGTATCTTCTTTTACCTTATCATCTCCGCCTTCATTATCAGACACAAGGTAGTAAACAATTTTTGATTTGGTTGGAATGCCTTCATGTGGATCAGAAGTGGAGGGTGGAGTAGGAGCTTTCATTTTTGGATCATTAGAGGATGAAAGAGAAGGATTAGCCCCATCAAGTATTGGAGGGGTAGGAGTTTCAACTGGCATTTTGTCCTCTGTGAACTTCTTTAGCAGATCGAGAATTTGGCCAACATTTCCTTCCAAAGTTTCAATTCTCTTCTCCAAAGGATTGATATTTGGATTTTCAGTTCACTGAGGTTCAGCCATATTTTGTGATGAAACAGAAGCTTGAAGGTGAACTCGAGAACGAGTAAAAATTGGACTTCGAGTAAAAGGTCTTTCAGTATCCTCTCGATACGACGCAATGGTGCCTTAATAATTTCAAAAACAAGAATGAATATGATATATAAATGGATCAAAAAGTGTGTATTTTATAAAATGGACCAAAATAAATAAATAATAAAAAAATGAGACAATAAAGGTGAAAAAGGAAAATAAATAAAAGTTTAAATGAAGAAGTTAATACCTACGACGTATATGTAAAATGCGAGTATAGGACGTGAAGTGAAAATGTTTAAAATTGAAATGGATGAATGAGGATGAAGGAAATAAAGTTCATGAACAAAAATAAGACACACTAAATGAATATGATTGAAAGAATGAGGAACCAAACAAGCCCCCAAATTCGCCAAATATGCATGAATTGGGTTGAATCTTAACCTAATAGGTGAAAGGTTCCAAATTGTTTTTACTGGCACCCACACTTGGGTTAGTAAGGTCCCCAACCTCACCCATGACGGGTTATAGCGGAAAGGATACAACTTGGTCGGGAATGTTTCACAAGCCTATACGGAGACCAATGGTCTCTCAAGACATTGTTACTTTACACCCAATTCTAATCCTAGAGGGAAAAGTGAAACCCGGGTAAAAGGCTTGTGTGTGCAAAGATGCATGAGAATACACAAAATAACATTAAATAAAGCACCATGTAAATCACAATAATCTAATAAGGAAAATAAATTCAAACAATATGTATGCAACATAAAGATACACAAAAGAAAGGACGAAAATTCAACAATTAGATGACGTAAAATTAAATTTGAACGGCTTAACTCTTAAATATCCCCAGTGGAGTCGCCAAGCTGTCGCAACGTCCTTTTCGGGAGTGCAACGACGTGAGGCGGTGAAAAGAATAATAAGTGTAAAATTGTAAATTTGTAAAACTTTTTAATTAAAAAAATGATTGGAAAAAATTAATGGAGTCGCCACCAATCAGTTTAAGGCATGATTGGATGCCTATAAAAAAAAAGTTTGGTCTACGTTATCAGAGTTTAGGTAAGAGAGTTGGTTATGTATAGGAAAAGTGTTAGCACCCTGCGACGCCCATTCTAGCAAATAGTTACCAATTTAATTTTATGTCATCTAAAAAAATTGTTGAATGAAATTGGTCATTAAAATAGATTAATGTGTTATTTAAGCCTTGCCAGTACCTCTGGTAAAACTAAAAAATATGCCTCAAGACTATTGGGTAGAGACAATGATTGTCATTACAATCATCTCCTAATTTATTCCGTCATAGGCAATGTTTTAACATTTTGATAACTGAAATGGTAACTGCGAAAATGTAATTTATTGTGCTTGTTAAAAGAAACGAGTTTGAGATTCGTAGTAAAAGATTTTTATCAGAGATCTATCTTCAAGTCCACCATTACATCTGGAAAGACTAAAATGACACTCTTCACCTCCGGAATGTCAAAGTATCGTCATCATTATGGCTAAATTTGATTATTCCCTCGTCGGTAATCTTATCCCAGCATAAGTTAAACAACGATAAAATGTAATGAGATGAATTATAATGTAGCAAACAAATGTTAGAAAAATATTAATTAAAAAGATAAAAATGATATTGGGACTTTTATTGGCCACACCAGTACCTCTGGCATAACTAAAAAAATTATCTCTCACCTCAGGAACATTAGGAAACAATTGTCAACACAATTATTCCTTAACTTAATCCGTCGTCGGACTTTAATTTTATTTACAATGATTAAGTATAATGTAAAATGTGTAAAATAAATAAGATAAAATAACTTAGTGTTAATAAAAATAAACATGATAATGACAATATGCAAAGAACAAAAATAAATAAATTAGAATGGCCAAAAATAAAACATGAGTCTTAAAGAAATGAACCCAAAAAAATAAAAATGCTAATACATTAAATAATATAACTCTTAAATAAAAGATAAACTTAACCCAAAAAAAATAAAATAAAGTCAATCCAATTATAGAAAATGGCATAAATCTATGCCAAAGTAAAGGAAATAAAACACATAAAGCCCCCCCCCCCCCCCAAAAAAATTCGGACCAGCCTTGAAGCAAAGGAAATAAAAATAAAAATAAAAAAACACATAAGAGGCACTAGAAGACCTAAACCGAATGCAAGAGAATTACTTTTCTCAAAGAAAAGACTTTATTCCAATGTATATAGAGCATCAAAGCAATAAAAAAAAAAGAATCAAATTGGGTAAATAAACCCAATCCGTCCAGATCATTAGTGAAACAAAAAGACCCATGCTCATGGTAATGAAACAAAGTGAGAAGCATTGGATCAAAACTACTCTAAAAGCTTTGATTAAAACAAATAGAACATAAAAGATAAAACAAAACAATCTTCAGCAAATGGGAATGAAAAAGAGAAGAAATGGGGAAAGGAAGGATGAGTAACAGGGAGCAAAACGCAGGACCAAGATTTTCAACCCATCGAGCCTCAAACACCAAAGCAAGCCAAAATGGACCTTAAGCAATGAATTCAAGGTAAGAAAATCACTTCTTTTCTCTTTATCTATGACTTCCCTTCTCTGAAATCTCTATTTCTCTCTCTAAAAAATCAGTTTTCTTCTCTAAAAATTGGGGATTTATATATGTACCATATCTGTATTTTTGCAAATTGATAGTGTTAAGGTAAATCACTTCTCCAATTTTTTATTTTCTTCCAAGTTTCTTCTTTCATCACTTTGATTCCTTGTGGGATTTTGCTTTCTCTCTCTCTAAATTTGGTGCTGAATATGTGTTCTATCTGAAGGTGTAAATATGGAAGGAAGCAAGAAAGGGAAAATTAGTGTTGGTGGTGTACCTGTGGATGAGATTCTCGTTGTGCCTGCTTGAGCTTGGAATCCCTTTTGCTCGCTATATTGTAGTGTGCCCCTTTTTTAGAATTGCTTCAAAGTTTTTATAATTGAAGAATTGTGCAAGTTGCACTGATGTGAGTTTTTTCTGTTTCCTGTTTTCAAGCTACAGTAGGCATGGCATGGAGTGGTGCCGGAGTAATGAACAGCAGCCGGGTTGCTGCCTTGCGTGTGGCCTCACAGAGCACTCATTTCTTCTTTGTTTATTTATTTATTATTTTTCTTTTTTAATAATAATATTTTTTTTTGTATTTTTGTATTGTTTAAGTTATTATTATTGTAAGTATTTCAAACACTTTAGTTTTTGTATTTGTTCTTTATAAGTTGACAAGAACAAAATTGGGTATCAACAACTTGGGTGTTGTTGGAAAGATTTCAAAACATTGAGTTACTCAGTATGTGGCAAAATACAATTCCTTAAAAAATGTAAAAATGACATGATACAAGAAAACATGCCAAAAATGACATATTTTATAAAGACAGTGTATTCTGCCACATACAAAATAACTTAATTTTTTGAGATCTTTGTAACGACACCAAAATCAATAAGTTCCACCCGAACCCACCTAACATAAATGAGGCTAGTAATATCTCCCCTCTAAGAGGAGTAGTATAACCCTCACCTTAATGAATATGACGCAATTTTGGGGAGCAAAATATGCCATTTTTATGAAAGTGATAGATTGAAATTAAAGGCAAAAATTCTGAAATTAACATATTCTAAATATTGTCGGACCTTATTTAAGTTAAGCACTAGGAAGCAAACTGCCGTGTCTGTGCTTCCGACACAATGTGAAGATGGACCCCGCCACGATAAAACCATGACATGTGTCTGACACGCGTACGGACGTATCCAAATAAAAAAATAATTTTTTTTGGCTTGGACACACGGTTGACACGGCTCAAACACGACTTGTCATTTTTTCCCATTTTTGTTTTTAGACAAAAAAAGTGTTTTTTTTGTTTTGTTTTGCTTTCATGAAGAGGCTAATCTCTCATTTGATGATTATGGGATAAAAAAAGTGTTGCTAACCTCTCACTTGATGAACCAAAAATGGAGGCCATGATTTTTACTAATGATGGAGATAAAAATTATCATGAATAGGCTATTGAGGCCAATTAACAAAATTGGTAGACTTTAATCTCTTTGCTTGTATGGAATAAATATGTTAAAGAATAGATAGATTAAAATGATAGATGATATCCTTTGACTTTTTTGTTGTTGTGAAGTGATTGATCAGAATGACTTGATAATATCCTTTGTAATTATATTTATTTTGGAATAGATATTAATATTTCATACAAGTGTGTTTTATGTTCCTTTTTTTAGTGAGAGAATATAATATAAATGCTTAATCTTACATACATATATACATGTCGTGTCGTATCTTGCATTTTTTAAAATTTTCCGTGTCCCTTGCCCCGTGTCCTTGTTTGTGCTTCTTAGGTTAAGCATGTTGTGCCCGCAGTTTTTTAATTAATTAATAAAATTATTAAATTAGAAAAAAAACGAAAAAAAAAAACAAAATACAGCACCGCTGCTGAGAAGAACGACTGAAGAGGAAATGGGAAACTGAGTTAGTGACTAGTGAGACCCATAATGATACCAAGTTGTGGAGTGTGGGGCATGAGATTGGCAACAGTGAAGAAAGAAATCTCTCCCCAGTCCCCACAGAAATCCATACCCAGTACAACTGCCCCAAACTTTCTTAGCTTTCAGTGCCAACTCCAGCGTCTCTCTTTTAGAATTTCAGATGAAATCAACTCCCAATGAGTCTCTAACTTACTCGCTCATGGAATGCTGAACAAGTGCATTTACTCCTCTCTGTTTCCCTATTGCAAATTGTTTGTTATCCCCGAATTTAATCAAAGTTTCAAGCTTTCAATCAGGGGTGTTCTTAATTTGAGTTTCTATTGTTCTTCCAATCTGTTTATTATAATTGAAACTGTTTCCATGATATTATTCACTATTGCAACTGGTTTGTTATATCTGAATTTAATGAAAGTTTCAAGCTTTCAATCAGGGTTGTTCTTAATTTGAGTTTCTATGGTTTTTCCAAATCTGTTTATTATAATTGAAACTGTTTCCATGATATTATTCACTCTTCCTTTCGTTGTTCCTATATGCATGAATGATTCTTGAGACCATTTTAACTAATGTTTAATAATGTTAGGAGGGCCTCTGATGTCCTGTAGATAATAGTTCTTGTTATGACCACTAAGTTGTAAATTCATCTTATTATTATGCATTATTTGGGGCTCTCACTTATTTAATGATTGGATGATTCCTTTGTAGATCTTGTGGTTACTATTTCTGTAATGTTGTAAAAATGATTTTACAAATTCATTTGGGCAGGCTATGTAGTTGGTTTCTCTAAAATACTTTCCAGTGGCTCTATTTACATTAGGACTTTGTGTTGTTCAATTTGTTGGTGTGTCCAGAGAAGTTTCTTTTGCAAATGATAGAATTTGAAGTTGCTACCTCAAAAGTAAACACTAGGTTCTTGGTAGTCATTACTTATGGTTGTAGCTGCTGTCTTTGCTTTCTTAAAAACAAAATACTATTCATGTTATTGATCCGTAAATAAAATCAGTGCTTGCAGAATGCGAAGTGGTTGTTATGAATCATTCACCTGAGTATTTGCTCCAACTGCTACAATGCTTCATCAGGCACCCTAAACAAATCAAACAAATCCACTCTTCCCTGATCACACATGGCCTTCTCCTTTATAATCCAAATACCCCATCACATCTAAAATGGATGGGAACCCTTCTCTACAACACATTGATCCGAGCTCATCACACTGCTGGACTAACTTACAAGGCCCTTGTTCTTTTCACCCAAATGCTTGCCAACCAAGCCCCACCCAACAGCCATACCTT